>CAJVPL010000507.1:0-24783 GCA_910591945.1 Ambispora gerdemannii
AAAGATGAAGAAAAAGCATTCGAATGGTATTTAAAATCAGCAGAGTCTGGATTTCCTAAAGCACAATTCAATCTTGCCCTCTGTTATGCAGATGGAGAAGGAACAATCAAAGATGAAATAAAAGCATTCGAATGGTGTTTAAAATCAGCAGAGTCTGGAGATCCTAAAGCACAATATAATCTTGCTCTCTGCTATGCAGATGGAGAAGGAACAAACAAAGATGAAGAAAAAGCATTCGAATGGTATTTAAAATCAGCAGAGTTTGGATATCCTAAAGCACAATATAATCTTGCTCTTTGTTATGCGGATGGAAAAGGAACAAACAAAGATGAAATAAAAGCATTCGAATGGTATTTAAACTCAGCAGAGTCTGGATATCTTGAAGCACAATATAATCTTGCTCTCTGCTATGCTGATGGAAAAGGAACAATTAAAGATAAAATAAAAGCATTCGAATGGTATTTAAAATCAGCAGATTTTGGAGATCTTGAAGCACAATTCAATCTTGCCCTCTGTTATGCAGATGGAGAAGGAACAAACAAAGATGAAGAAAAAGCATTCGAATGGTATTTAAAATCAGCAGAGTCTGGATATCTTGAAGCACAATATAATCTTGCCCTCAGTTATGCAGATGGAAAAGGAACAAACAAAGATGAAGAAAAAGCATTCGAATGGTATTTAAAATCAGCAGAGTCTGGATATCTTAAAGCACAATATAATCTTGCTCTTTGTTATGCAGATGGAAAAGGAACAATCAAAGATGAAGAAAAAGCATTCGAATGGTATTTAAAATCAGCAGAGTCTGGATTTCCTAAAGCACAATTCAATCTTGCTCTCTGTTATGCAGATGGAGAAGGCACAATCAAAGATGAAATAAAAGCATTCGAATGGTGTTTAAAATCAGCAGAATCTGGATATCCTAAAGCACAATATAATCTTGCTCTCAGTTATTCAGATGGAGAAGGAACAATCAAAGATGAAGAAAAAGCATTCGAATGGTATTTAAAATCAGCAGAGTCTGGATATCTTGAGGCACAATATAATCTTGCTCTCTGTTATGCAGATGGAAAAGGAACAATTAAAGATGAAATAAAAGCATTCAAATGGTATTTAAAATCAGCAAAATCTGGAGATCCTGAAGCACAATGTAATCTTGCTTTTTGTTATAATAATGGAAAAGGAACAATTAAAGATGAAGAAAAGGCATTCAAATGGTATTTAAAATCAGTAGAAACCGGAGATCCTGAAGCACAATATAATCTTGCCTTTTGTTATAATAATGGAAAAGGAACAATCAAAGATGAAGAAAAAGCATTCGAATTGTATTCAAAAGCAGCGGAGTCCGGTATAACTAGAGCTCAATTTATTCTAAGGTTTAGTTACGAAAGACATGAAGAAACTAAACTAATTGAACGTACCATGTTTAAAGTTATCTTACGATCAGCAATTAGTGGCTATTCTCGCTCACAATTTCGACTTGGGCAATGTTATGAATATGGAGAAGGAACAGACAAAGATGATAATGAAGCATTTAATTGGTATTTAAGAGCAGCAGAGTTTGGTTATAATAAAGCTCAATTTAATATTGGAAAATTTTATCATTATGGAATAGGAATTTCAAAAAATCTCGATTTAGCTTTAAAATGGTATCAAAAAGCTAAAGAAAATGAACACGATCGAGCTCCTGAAATGGTTGAATCTTTTAACTTTGAAGAAGTTTATTCAAATTGGTTTTGAACATTTTTACTACATTGCTTTATCCCTTTATTAATTTCATTTTTGATTGGCATACTTTATCAACATTGATAATTTTATTACCATTACTTGTCATCATTTTAATTATATTTTAATTATATATTATTTATTATATACTATCTTTTAACGTCAAGAATTTGCTTATCTATATTGATAGTAGGTATTTTCGAAGGGAATTTATAAATTTGTAATATTTGATCTGTTGTGACCTTTTATTGTTCTTCACTTTATTTCATGAATATATTGTAATATGAATTTTTAAAAATAGATTTTTTTCATCAAGCATTACCATTTTGTTTAAAAATCATATTATCAATTATCCTAATCTGTTCAATATTTGGATAAGCATAAATTCAGTAACACGTGGATTTCAATATGGCTTTCAACAGAATATTGTTTAAAGCTGAATTCTGAAAACCCATGTTATATTTTATAAATTATCGATATGTATTCGCGATCCGTGCCATTAACAGAAACTAATTAAACTTGGAGTTTTATTCATAAAATTTCTTAATATAATTTCTAATTTAAATAGGTAAAATTTAATCATTACGACTTTATTTTGACTGCAATTGTGATTTAGAACGATATATAGGTAAAATTGAGTAAATCAGTTTGTTTAATACACTAGGCATACATCTTTTGAATAATATAGCTATTTCAAAAAAACTAAAATAACCATTTTATTTGTATTTTGAAGCTGATTTTGTTGTTCAGATCTTTATTACTACAATTACTGCCTTTCTTCATTGAAATTGTTAAAAGTCTGTAATTATTAACATCGTTGTTTGGATTTCTATGGGTTAGAGTTGTGAAAGAGATCGTATTCTTGATTCTCCTGAAGAATTGGTTTCGAGGTGCACGTCACTTTCATTCCTGACGTTACTGTTTAATGATGAGTACGCTTTATTACTATTATTGTTATTATCATTAATACTTCTACTTTTACTGTTGTAATGATTATCTATTGATTATTTTTGGCCAGATATACAAAAATGATTTTCAACAAAACATCAAAAGCTTAGATTTGACAAATATATATGTAAACTTTCATGTTTAGAAATCAAAAGTTCACTTTGATTATAAATTATTAATAAAGAGTTTATTTTAATACATCAACTAAGTTTTTCGTTGGAACAGAACCCTTCATTTAAGTGTGTACTTGAAATGGTATAAATTTAAAGCTCAGATTTTTAAGCGTATGTATATAAAAACCTCATGTTGAGCAAATAATATATTTATTTTATCAATTTCTATGAGCTCTAGACATATATACTCATCAAACCTTAAGCTTGCGAAATCAACTTTTTTGAGATTATGGAGTGTAATAGAAAGCTTATAAATTAAGAATATCCAATAGAAAACTTTCAGTTTTCTCAGAAATGAATTCGTCACGATACATTATTTCCTGATTTCTATTATGAAAATAGTTTTGTGCATTTGCTTACGAACATTTTTTCGGAAAACTGTTGATCATATTGAAAAAACACTACACAAGGTGCACTTCCATTACTTAATACATGTATTCAAAAATGATGTGATTTCAGATTGCAAATTAAATTTTTCGGTGTCAAATCTGTTTGATATATTATCTGGATACTATTTGTTTCTGGAAGATGAAGAATCAATATTGAAAAAGCTGGATCGTTTATAAAGGAACAGAATTGATAGGAAATTATAACGGTATGTTAAAATTCTATTGCCATATATCTCTGAAAATAAGCTTTCTCTCATTTTTTCAGTGTAATGTCATGTCCCGAAAATAAGCTAGCACCATTTATTATTATTATATTATTAGATTCTAATTCCCCAATGTTAGATTCTGATCTAGTTTACTAATAATTTATACAACCAAAAATAATCGAAAACAAGCTAAATCCCCCTTTGTTTTTGAAGCCTAAAAAGTAATACTTCATTATATCAAGGGTTGACTATAATAAAAATTTATTATTCTTTAAGGAATTAAATTTTAAAAAAAGGGAAACGCGTAATAAGAATCGCTGTTGACACGAATGAACGAATATATTCATTATTTAGCTGTGATAATAGTTACATGTACATGTATTGTATTGGGTGTGTAGTCAGATTGAATTTAGCCAATTAAATTGATTACAATTGTTATCGTTATTATTATCGTTCTCGTTATTGTTGTTGTGAGAGATAAATCAATAATTAGTTTGGGTAGATACTGAGTAGAATACAGTCAGACTCGATTTAACGAGGGGTCGGGACCGATAGTAAAAATTAGAAAAAATGTCGCTAGTATATGTATTCTAAGGATTTAAGAGTGATGTCGTTAAATCGCATAGTCATTAAATTGAGGTCTGACATTAATGGCACTTATCATAATAAAGAACGTCGTATTCATTTTCCATTTAACGAGACCAGCCGACACACCTAAAAATTGATTAAACATAATTAATTACTGGCTACAAATATAAAAATGATCATAATACTAACCAATCATAATACATGTAACAACAAAGCATTTCATAGTATGTTTCATAGGGGTTCTCCATTATAGAAGAATGATTAACGATAAGTGGGATATTCTGCAGTGTTGTTGATTATCTTCATCTTTTTCGTAGCGATGGCAGTCGACGAACTATGATGGTGACTGGGCGAACGTTATTGTCACCTGGTGGCAACATTACCGTGGTGGATGAAACTTTTTTCTGCAAGCCTTCGATGTCGGCTGGTGTGCCAAGTGAAGATAATTGTAAGTTTCCTGTTTGTTGGAATTGTGGTGGTGGAGAAGGTGTATTTGCTGTAGGAGTACCCACACTACTACTTGCTTGGTGGCTATAATAGAAAATATTAGTATTGCTATTATCATTGAAAGATGGTGGTGGTGGTTGTTGATTGTAAATTTGTTGTGGTTGTTGTCCACCGGTATTAAAGTTATTGTTTTATGATTAAGGGGAGGGGTTAACGGTAAACAAGTAAATAGATTCGTTGAGATATTATAACAATACAAGAATCTTTTTTCCCTTTTCTACTTTCACTCATGATTCACCTCGTTCGACAGAAAATTTTAAAATCCCGTTCTTGATTCAGCTGCGCCTGTACATGTTCTGCATTTAGTAAAGTAAATATCTAACATCTACTGTCACCGGGGTTATTTCATTGATCCCTTTTATCCTATCCAAAATCCTATTTCATGCTCTATGTCGCATTACAATCGATCTCTATGCGGCGGCGGTATTTTATTTCAAATTCTATTCTTATCTTTCCTGTTTTCTATTTTTTTAATCAATTCTTAGTAATGTACGTTATACATTAACTTCTAGAACAATGTCTCACAATGTAATCCAAAAAAATGCATATAAAGTCCTCAAGGACATCAATAAAGGATGAAAATTAATTGCGTATAATTCCCCTCCAAGTAATTTAGACTTGTTGCAATTGATTGTGGTTAGGACCTTCGATCCAGAAAACGCATCAATTGTACATTGATATCGTTAACGGGATATTGATTGATTGAAAACGCTTTATTCTTGAATAGTTTAAGGCTTTAGCTAGGAAAAAGCAACAATTAGAAGTTAATATTACAGACAATATCGATAGAGAACCCATCGCATAAAATATTGAAACCAAAACCACCTTACCTAAAACCCAACTTCTCTTTGAAACCCTCTCGACCGTTATATTGAACAGGAATTCGAAACTAACGAACATCATTAAGTCTATTCATTTTCCCCAATATTGTTGCAGGAAAATCGTCAATTACGCGCCTACTTACGATCTACCCACCATGACACTAATTTACTGAATAGTACATGTATACCATAGATATATGGTGCAACCGAAACATTTTACAATCTGTCGAATGTCCAGATGAATCAAGAATGTCTTCATTATATTAATAGAACTTTCAGCTTGGATTTTTAAATGGTAATGTTGTTTTTTTATATAGTTTATAAAACTTTTTTATATATTTATTTTGTTAATAGATAAAGCTAATGAATAATGAATGTGAGAACGTTTATATTATTATCATATCATTGCCTAATTCTTCGCTTGACGTTAAGGTAAATCTTTAAATTAAGAATCAATTAGATAGGGTTCCAAATAAATTTCTCGCAAGTAATCTAATTAGACGAAAGAGAAACACATACAATGTGTAAAAGATCTAATAATGATAACGAAAAAGTACATGTATCGGTATGTCCATATCACCTGACTTGTTATTGACTTCACACTTAAACGGACTCGATAAGTTCTATCAAAATTCCAACTATTATGATATTTCGATTATTGTTGGTGAAAATCAGTCCACTCAGCAATATTAGTGGCGCAGTCGTAATATTTTGCGGTAGCACTTTATGATGCATGGGTGAACGAGAGCAAAATAATAGGATTATCTTTAAAAAATCGAATATCGATTGCTAAGGTAGTTTCATGTAAAAATAAAGCTGCATTACGAAATAAAGCAATAATGAAAATTTGTCTGGGTTAAAATTTTAATAGATACATTTACAGTAGAGAAATCGATTTGCCAAAACATGATGTTTCGACACTTGGATTTAACAGTCGCAGCCGATGGGTTGATTCTTGAGGCTTGATTGAATAGATCCAAACAAAATAAACAAATGTTTAGTTAAACCTCTAGAATATTTTGATACCAAATTATTTTATCCATTTTTGTGAGATTAAATGATTTCAACCAAATTTTTTAATTAGCAACATAAACTTTTTTTAAGACAAAACTTAATTTGAGTTATTCATTAAGAATGTTCTTTATGAAATCTACCTATATACAAATTTACATATAAATGACAAAATTTAATTAGTAAAGTAATTTTTTACTATTAAAATTTAAAATTCGAAAGATTACATATCGATAAATTTGCAAGCGACTTAGATAAAATAGATAGATTTATAGAGTATAACATTTTTAATTAGTAACCCAAATTCAAGTTTTGTCTTAAATCGTTCAAATGGTTAAAATAACCTGTTTTATATACTTGTTTATTTTGTTTAGAAAAATATTGATATATAGAAATAAAAAGTTTCTTTTATGAGCCACTGCATAATTCTAATGCTAAAGATAAAATAATTCAATACAAGATCTAATTTAAGTAGTTAATTAAGATCATCAATTAATCTTAGTGCAACTTAAAGAGTTAAAGACCATTTAAAATCAAAATTTAATGAAGTAATTGTATAATGTATAAAGAATCTAAAATTCTATTTTATAAAGAAATATTTGTCAATTAATTATATCATTATAAAAATTTATTTAGGCGCAACTTGTAATACTTCATAATCCTCGATGTCAAAACACTTTAATTCATCATCAGAACTCAGCAGATCATGGTCATATGAGCTTTTCCTACAGAAATTTTTAGTGAAGTAACCACTCAGAATTAAATCAAACGCTGGACCATAATCTGCATAACTTCCCACACTCCGTCCATTGGTAGCTTGAAAATCATCAGAATTAAATTCAAATAAAAAGCTATTTAAAGATTTGTAGTCTTTGTTAAGTGAATTCCATTCAAATGGATTATAACCACCAATGATCTTTTTCTCATCTTTTACGCGAATGGCAACCACTGTTGGACCTTTATTATCACACAAACGATGAAAGTCATCATTATCGTATCCATCACGACTACCTCGTAGTAATAGCTTCAATTCAATTGATTTGTTTCTTTGATTATCATCTTGTTCTTTAATCCAGTCAATTATTTTAGAGGCCTGATTCTGCGAAAGAATTGAAGGATCGATAGTTGTGATTTTGCGAACTGGGTGTAAGGTAGCCTTATGTTCTTCACTTCCTGGCACCAAATAATGATGCAATAAGTCTTTATATTGGGTTCCTGGTAAAATTTCAGCATACGGCAGCACTTTGTTATAAAAATCAACCGAATTGATGTGGAAGAAACGAATCAATGGTAAACAATTTTCGAGCGTGCACTTGAGTTGTTTGAATTCGTTAGGTGTCCATTTTTCCACTGGAATCGTCAAATCAATTTCGCCAGCATCTGCTGTTTGAGATATTCCCCATTCGAGCACCTTTTCCCAAAGGTCGATTTCATTCAAATTTAGATTATCGCGTTTGAGCAGACAAACTAGCGCTGATTCATGTAACTTGGTAAAACCAGTTGACTGAAAAATAGCTGCTGGATTTTGACATGTGATATCTGTGCAAAATTCGTGAAGTTTGGTAAAAGAGTTATGCTCGAATGCAATTTGATTGATTAGGGCAAAACTCTCTGTTAAAGATTCAGAGTGGTATTCGAGAAGACAGCTTTGAATGTATTCAATCAAATCCTCAAGAATCAATTCATCGGCTGCGACTAATAAATCCAAAAGTGTCGATACACCATGTTTTGATAAATCAATTTTTCCACTGTAAATGTATCTATTGAAATTTTAACCGAGACAAATTTTCATTATTACTTTTATTTCGTAATATTGCATCATTTTACATGAAAATACCTTAGCAATATTTCAAAAATTCGAGGTTCGATATTTGGTTTCTTAAAGATAATCATCTTATCCGGGTCTCGTTTCACCCATGCATTAGAAAGTGCAACCGCAAAATATTGTGACTGCGCCACTAATATTGCTGAGTGGGCTGAAAAAGTACGTTGAGTATTTTCACCGACAATAATCGAAATATCATAATAGTTAGAATTTCGATAGAACCTATCGAATCTGTTTAAGTGTGAAGTTAATAACAAGTCAGGATTCATTTTTTTATTTGTTTTCTTAGTTTTTTTTTCTGGATGTGTTTATATCGATATTATTGGCGAAAGCAATTTTTTAATAACAATTAACGATAAATCAACAATGTTGATCCATTGAACGGAGCATCAAAAGTACGTACATGTAATATGTACACTCCATTTAGAACGAAATGACGACAACTGCATAATCAACACAATATTATCTTTATCTTTACGAGCAACGCATATTTCCTTGGCGTTTATCAGCTTTTTCTTTTTGCACATTCGAAAAAAAGCTATTACTTTCCACCACCACAAAGATATTATCATTCATTACTATATCACATGAAATCAAAGAGAATGAAAAGATATCGATTGACTTGCAAGAAAACCTACTGACTCATGATGAAACACTTCCAACAAAGTAAAACAAATTAACTGTGTCTCGAGTTAAAGCAGTTTTTACTTTTTATCAAAATTTATTAAACTATAGTTTATTCGTTTAATTGCTGTGCTATGTTTATTATTATAACGATAGAAATTTTGAGTTTATATTGATATTAAAACAAAATTCGATATTGATATCGATGTGTAATGTATTACGTATCAGTATATCTTCATAGAACTTAACGTACGTATGCAAATACCAGACACATTACGCCTACAACATACATTTGAAATAAGTGCCTTTTATTAATTACAAAATAACTCGTCTTTTCAAATTTAATCTCATACACATGTCTGAATTATTGGTCCACAATGCGTTCCTGTGTTATTTTACAAACACAGACGGAAGAATAACAACAACACTTATAAATCATTTTTATTTTACCATCATTTCAAAGTTTTAATTAAAACGCCGAACTCAAAGATGGATTCTAACACTCATGGTTATAATGAATGCCAGAAAAATAAAACGTTTATAATAAAATTAAATCACATAATTTGGGATTAATACTAAATTAAGATCGTCTGAAAATATAGCATAGTTTCAAAAGTTTGTGTTTTTGTAACAGTCATTAAATTTTATTATCAGTTTCTCCAATGGTTGAAAATTATAACTGGTCAACCAGAAAAAATGGTTGTCAATCCGTGAACCAGATGGTTCAACAGTAATTCTTTTCCAAAATTATTATCAGTACCAATTATTCCACGAAACAATAAATTACACATACGTAGTTTTAAGACATTCTCAACATGATTAGCACATTTTTTAAACATTATAAACTTATTTTAACTGAAAAAATAAAAATTGCACAAAAAATTCCTGTTAATTTAAGCAAAAATGCTTAATTTCCAATACTTGTATGATTTGACAAAGCTTTCTCATATGATTATCTTCAAGAACAAAAAATGTTCCACAACCAGAAATACACTCCATCTTCATCTAGTGTAATTATGTAATTATTATCTTTCATAACAAGTTTAAATGGATAAATTGTATATGTTACTTTGGGCTAATAATTATACTACAAGTGATGAGTCTGCTCTTTTGTTTTCGATTCATTTAAGACACATCTTACTGAGGTTAGAAAGCAAAATCCAGAAAGAACAATACTGATTTTGCTTTCATTCCTGGTGATTTAAATTAATATTATAATCTCATTCCTTCAACCCTCACCCTACTTTTTTGGCGTTAAATGTTGCACATACAAATTTTTCTTTTGCTTTATGCAACAACCGAAACATCAGCAGACTTACTAATTCATTTGAACAATGCTTAAACTGAATCGAGTTTCAATTTAGAAACACTAATTTATCTTGGAATTTATTTTATGTACATTATGAAAAAGAAAAGAAAAATAAACAAGACCAAGTTTGATTCGTCAATAACAGCACTAGATACACAGTGACTTTCTTTATAGTGTACCCCCGTTATAGTGGAGACTAATTAAATCCACGTTATGGTGGATAATATTCAAAACTGCTTCTAATAAGATCCACTCGATATAGTAGATTTACTAATAAAATTTAAAAACTCTTGATATACGTAGTGGATACATTATAAAGAGATTTACTGTGTACATGTAACGGTAATTAACGGGTTTTAAAACAAAGTTCAGAATTGAAATATGATTTTATAGAGTGCGCTTTATTTTTGCGTATTGTTCAATGTCATTTTACCTTCGTTTGAAGCAAACAAACGACACTATACATTTGATATGAATTTTAATTACTGTGAAATACTAATATGATTTATATTTCAAAATAAAAGTACCTGTCTTAGTTGGAATTGAAATTAGTTTTGTGGTAAAGACTCGATTGGTGTGAACTGCGTTTGAGTGGATTTATTCTTCGTTCGTATTTGTATCTCCTTATCAAGTTTATCTAATTTCTAATTTCTACTTTCTACTTTTCTAGTACGAGATACTCAATTATTTCTTCGCGTGTTTTAGGATATTCTAAGATCTGCTGAAAATGCAAAATATCCAGTTTCATACTATACTGAATGGATTGGTCGACATGTAAGATAGAGAAGATAAAGTCGCCAAGTTTCTTAAAAGTTGGTCTGTTTTCTGGAATAGGATCCCCAACATTTTCAATAATAAATTTGCACCATCCGGGAACATTATTTGGTATCGTAGGTCATACTCCGTTATAGATCTCTAATACGAGATCATTACTGTGACTCCGCTCACCGACCGAATGGTCGTTCATCTGTGGCAGCTTCGTACGTTATTATTCCAAAGCTATAAATATCTGCAGCTTGAGTGTATGGCTTTCCATTTAGTACCTCTGGACTCATATAAGGAAGTACTCCGCAAATATTTTGATCAGAATTTTCTATATCTGCTGGTTTGGTAAGTCCAAACTCAGCAATTTGAGAAGGCTCATGGTTCTCTCAAATGACAATCCAACGGATGGGAACTATCTCAGGATATTCTCGTCATTAACACTGTCTTCATCTGCTGACTATATGGAAAGCAATCTGCTAGATAAATCATTTATTTGCACTTTCTTTCACCTAAACCAAATTAAATCACTCATTTTTTAGATACAGACGAGAACGGGAACAAGACAAAAAGCAAAAAACGCAGGAAGAAAGTGCAAACAACGCGACGAGTCAAGAGAGCAAAGAAAGCAGATTTGACACGATCACTGAAAGTATGACTGTATCCCAATTCTTCTCAGGAGATCTTGCTTCGATAGTGGATGGGTGTGGCTTATAACATGGTAGTGATCAATTACCGTCAGCATTATAAGAACTACAAAGCAGTTTTTTTTTCAGAGTGCTTTTTCGGCTGAAAATTAGATACACAAAGGAATGGGTATTTATGGAAAAGGTGCCATATGATGTGCTTGATCATGCTATTTCAAGCCAGAGATGAAGTCATTGCAAGAAATCGAAAGAGAAAAAGTCAAGACCCTTACAACATACTTTATTTTACCTCTAAAAAGGATGACCGCCAAACTATTACTATTCGTGCCCAGTACTGCCATGTACTACTTCATTTTTACCTAAGGCTATTACATAATAAGGTTCTTCTTGCTAGTGATCCGGATCATCCACGTTACAAAGGTTTAGCAAAGCCACCATTTCATCACGAATTTCGGAGATACAAGTTACAATGGACTCGAAATTAATATAATTAATATACGAGAGAAAATTAGGACATTGAACATCTGTATGGGTTATGGAAAGTCTATCCGTGAGAATCAAGCGGAAGAAATCCATGTTGCAGCCATTGATCCTGGTGTCTGAACTTTTCTCACATGCAGTCAGCTACGACAATTTCGGCGACAATGATATTAACCGCCTCTGTCTTTCTCTGGATGCACTTATTTCATGCACCACTAGAGCACCAGCAAAGAAGCGTAACTCTATAAAACGAGCCCAAACCCGCTTAAGAAAATTCATACAAAATTTTAGTGGATGAAGTACACAAAAAAACTGCATTGTGGCTGGTTCGTACTTTTGATATAATAGTATTGCCGACATTTTATAGCACACAAATGTCACGACGCCGACAAGGAAGAAGACTTAATAATAGGACAGTTCGAAAGATGATGAGTTGGGCGCATGCGAGGTTTAGGAAACGATTGGTATCTAAGATAGAAGAATTTGGTAAGATTGGTGTCAGAAGCATGCACAAGCAAAACGTGCAGTTATTGAGGAATTTGGATGGAAATAAAGAGTTTAAGCCCGACGCATGTGGGATTCGGGTTAATAGGAACTAAATGGCGCCCGGACATTGCTTGATGGAGCCTTAGTTATGTAATATAGCTATGCTAATTGGTCTATTATAGTTAACTACAGTGGCCTCCCAGAATATTGTGGACACTTTTTAAAATACAATAATGCAAAACCAATAAAAAACAAGATTTATGATTCTAAGCTAATAGAACATTGAAACATATTGTACATTATATCAAATTTCAAGTGATTTCAATAACTACGTAGTTCAAAAAAAATATATATAAATATAAAAAATAAAATTTAGTATCAAACTGAAAATTTACGCGAAAAAATATTATATTTTATAAAGATACAAATATCTTCTCACCCAGTAAACCAAATTAAATAATCTTAAATCACCAGATTCACCAAGTCAAGATGCATCTAATAATATCAAAATCATATAATTTGGATCACTAGATGCAGATATATAATATCTCAAAAATACTGTACAAAAATTGGGATAAAAAAATATTTTAAAGAAAACCATTTTTGCAAATATCTCTGCATACAGTGGACCAAATTGGATGATTTTGATATCACTAGATTCACTTAAACAAGGCAAATCTGATGATATCAAAATCATCTAATTTGGTTAATTAGATGCGGAGACATTCACAAAAATCTATTCAAAAAATTTTGTACATTATCTTTGAGATGCGATATCTTCGTATTTAGTACTCCAAATTAAATAATTTTAATATCATTAGATGTGACATAACTTGAAGAATTTGCTGATAAAATTTTATTTAATTTGATTTATTGTATGCGAAGTTATTTGCATCTTTGTAAAATAAATATTTTTTCACATAAATTTCGGTTTGATACTAAATTTTATTTTGAACTAGTTATTTAAATTACTTGAAATTTTGATATAATGTACAATATGTTTCAATGATTCTATTAGCTTAGAATATAAATCTTGCTTTTTTTATTGATTTTTGCGTTATTGTATTTTAAAAAGTGTCCATAATATTCTGGGAGGCCATTGTATGTTTAGCTATACGTAGTTGATCTATTCAATCCATCCGGAAATTCAATTAATTTCTCTAATTTTTCTTAATACCACTTTATCTCCTCAAAGAAATCCTGCGCCAATTCTGTCTTCAACCGAAATATTTGTCACAGGAACCATACTTGTGTAATTAGCATCACTCTTCAATTTAACAGTTCTCAAATACCAATGCAACGCTTTCACTCTATCAACCCTTTTCCTCCTCTATGTTCATTCTCATAAAGATATTCAGCGAATTCTGTGATTGGATAATCCCGGTTTGCCAATATTTAGCGTTAGCAACTTAGTGCTGATGTTGGACAAAGTGATTATTTTTTTGCCATATTCTTATTTTAAGGTCCAGTTTAAAAATACATTGAATTCAAATTGGCAGACTCCAAAAACATTGATACGGTCCTTATTTCATATTTGTAGCAGATATCGAGCAAGAAAAGATGCGATTTTCTTTTTTTATATTAGCGTTAATGATATTAGTAATGTTAATCTTGTCAATTGATTCTTTTGATATCGAGTTTTCAAATAATAACATTAGACAAGAAGAAATTAAGGGATTCGAGGAAAAAGGAAAGAAAATTTGATGTGAATATTATGAGCACTTGCCTATTACGAATATATTTAGCGTTAGTTTGCCATACGTGTAAATGCATACTGGGATTATTGAAGGATCAAAATTAAAAGTGAGTTAAAGACTAGGAGTACCTCTGCATGTAATAACGTATATAGTTAATATAAAAGTTCTAATAATGCTATTTGACACATGCAATCTAGAAGATATATTTGTTATGGACAAAGATTCTACAGTTTCAAAAGAATTTTTATTTTTTCATCCAAACAATTGTTCATTTGACAGTCAATATACAGACAAAAGTAAAGAGAAAATTACATTAAATATTTCAATTTTTGAATGTCCTGTCACTTAAAACTCTATTAGCTGTCACTATCGTTTATTGTTCTGATATTACTATGATTAATTAAGCAATTTTTTAATATACTGATGCCAAAAAGCCATGTTAACACGTAATTCTGCTTCAACGAAATGAATTGCATGTCAATATTGATACTAAATACACCATAAAAAAATCAATTAAATCATTCAATAAATCACATTAAATAAAACGCGTCAGGAAATAATATATAAAAAGGGGTTGTCAAGAAGCTTCAAATTTTTTTGATTTGTAATTTAAATTCACAAAAACGCGATTGAAAGTCTTTGAGAGCAGAATCAATAGTTAATTTTGTATTTCTCTATTTTGAAACTACAAAGATTAAAGATGAATTATCGTTATCCTTCTATTACGGGTAATCGTTATCGTGATAATGGTATTTATTTACTTCGTTTATCATTATTTACTGTTACCGTTACGCATTTTTTAATCTTTGATTTTTTGAGTGATTAATTTATTTTTATTAATCAAGCCATTAAGCTTTTAAAAGATGCGCTATTAATTGATTTAAATGGATCCGGTAGAAAGGGTAATAGCATTTATAATTATCAAAAGAATCTCTATTAATAATAGTATTCTTCTTTTCTCGAATAAAAGTTGCCGAAAAAGTCAAAAAAATCGAAATTCACGTGTACAGAAAAATTTATCTGCATGAATCTAGAGAAAAATATAGTGAAAAAATGCGCAGCCTGGTATGGAATCTAAGACACAATCCGGTTCTTCGTAAGAGGGTAGTTTCCGGAGAAATTGGCGAAGAATCATTTTCTACCATGCCAAAAGAAGCGAGTAATTGATTTATGATGAGCAATTTGATTTTTGACGATACATGTATTTATTTTTTTAATTTATACAAAAGGCAATGCAAACTGACGAACAACAATGCGAAAACCAGCGAATCCAACTAGAAAACTTGCACACTTCAATCAAGAAACCGGAACCGACCGCTGTGAGATATGACAATGGTGACTTGTACAAGCCATCGGGTATTATAGGTGGTAATGGAGTTGATGCTGACTCCAATTGGTTCGGGGTAGCAAATGTCATCATCAATAAGCATTGACGTTAATATGTAGGAATTTTTGGATAAATTGAAAGCTTAACTGATATAACTGCTGAAAATTTATTAGATTTAGAATTTTTGCTTTGGAAATTTTTTTAGAGAAATTGTTTGTAGATATTATTTTTTGTATAATAGCATAAATCACAAAATAGCATAGGCATTTATTGACATGTAGCATAATAAAAAAATAATTTCATCAGTAAATCATTCGAATCAAATCAATTAAAGTTTTCTCAGGTTGATAAAATAAAAAACCGAAATATATAAAATGGGAGCGACTTAATTATTTATTATTAAGAAAACAAGAATCATTTCTTTGAATTCAATGATTGAAAAACACATTTTAATCACGTTACCACATTCCCCTCTCGTCACACTATCGGTAGTATTATATCAACCATTACCCACCACTACCACCAATTCTACCCAAAAATCCGCATTACTTCTCACTTCCTACAAATATGAATATCAACGCGGCCTTATTCCTTTATACAAAGATATCATGAACGGGTTAACGGCAGCCGGTATCTCTTGTGTACAAATGAGGTTTACGAGTAAACCCGAAAATTTAGAATATTGCATTCAAGATATACTTGAAGTTATTGAGAAAGTAAAACGCGATTATGGAATTGAAAAATTTGTGATTGCTGGTTGGAGTTTTGCTGGTGCGATAGTGTTGCGTATTGCTGCATCGAAACGTTCGAGATTGATTTATGGTTGTGTGACACTTGGTATTCAGGTGAGCAAACTGAAGAGAAACCTTAATCGGAATTGATCAATTTCTTATGTAATTAATTATATATATACAGTCAACTGAACCAATTTCAATGGAAACAATGCGCAAAATATCCCCGTTGCCGATTCTTATAATTCACGGATACAGAGACAATCAAGCCGACATTCGCATTTCTAAAGAATTATATTGTAATGCGTTAGCGCCTAAAGGAATTTATTTACCTTTCAGTGTTGATCATCAGTTTATCGTAAAAGAAAATACAACGAAAAAAATTGTTAATTTTTGTAAGAATGCTTTTGATTGAGATTGGAGTGAAAGGTGATGGATGAGAGGCTGCATCTGTTAAACTTAAAACTCATACACCGGATTTCTTGAGTTATTAAAATTTGAATTTCTAATATTTCGTGTATTATAACGCGATTAATGTTATTTGAATTCTGAAATTCCAGACTTTTCTCACCATTAATTATCCTTCTGTAAGGCTAATAAAAATATCGTGTCAAATTAGATTATCAATTGAATCGACAGGGTATGACAACGATTACATAATATAATACATGTACATGTATTTTATACTAGAATAAAAATCTGTAGTTTGGCATAAAACTAATTTAAGTTACTTTCTTTTTTATCGTTATAGTTAATATAATATGTAAAACTCTGTTTGATCCGAAAAAGGGAGTGACAAATATTAGCTAATATCCATTTTGTTATAGGGACCCTTCCCCCTCCCTCCCTTGATTTCATTTAACACATTGCACGTGAGATTACATTAATACCTGAGATTTGTCATTCCCCAAATCGTAAAATAGTTTTTTGTTAATAACTTTTATTTTTACTAAGACACTTGTAATTTGTGTCTTAAGTAAAGTTGTTCGGAATGTAATTGTGTACATATCCACAAATTTTCGTTTAATTTGGATTAATATTGAACGAGAAATAACAATTTTTAGGCCGACCCCGACCCGAAGTGTGCGATTCGGGTCGGGTCACGGATTGAACCCGACCCGATTGGAGCATTAATAATATGTCCTATATACAAAAAATAATTTGTCTTTGCATAAAAGAAATATATCAATTTTGTACAAAAATTTATTGTATCTATTAATCAATCTATCTTTGAGCAAATTGATATTTGCCAAAATAATGTAATATTTTTTAATAAAATAATTAATAAATCGATAAAAGAAATAAAAGAAGAAATAAAAAAATGATAGAAGAAATGAAAGAAATAAAAGCAATATTTGAGAAACAAAAAGAACAATAGAAAATCAAGATGTTATTATCAGAAATATAAAAAATAATCAAAATAGATTTGATAATCATTAAATTAGAATAGCAAACCTTCTAAATATATTTTTTTGTATACTAATTTTTTTATTTATTTGTTTAATTATAATTATATTAATAAAATAAAATATTATTTGAAATATCTATTAAATTGATACCCAAAATTAAATTTTACAAGCTTTCTAATATTGTATATGTACTTATAAAAGATAAATTAGTAGAGTAATCAATATAAATAATTAATTGATAATTGATTATTAATTATAATTGATTACTTATTATTTATTGATTAGCAGCAATTATAATTAATTATAATTGATTACAATTAATTGTAAATAATTAATTAAAATTAATAATTATTGATTATAAATATTCACTAATTCTAAACAAAAAATTGATTATTTAATTTTAATAATCATTAATTATATCTGATTGCAATTGATTATAATTAATTATTAATAATTAATAATTAATGATAGTTGATTTTTGGATAATATTTAATTATAATCAGATATAAAAATTTCCTGATAATATCTTTGAATTATCATAATTTCTATAAAAATTAGCATAGGATTTAGATATCTCTCTTTTCTCTTAATATTTTATTTATTATTTAATATTTTCTTTCAATTTAGTTTTAAGTTTATAAGCTAATTTAATAATTAGTAAACAAACTTGTAATAATATAGACACTTATTATTAATTAAAATTTATGAATTTATTGAAATTTTGCTCATTATTTTTCAAATAATTTATAACTACCAAAGCTTCATATATAATGTTATTATATATTTAAAAATATGAAATTATAAATAATATAATTACAGAAACTTATAAGAGTTTATATAAAAATTATATTAAATAATTTTATTGAATATCTAATAAAAAAGATTTTATAAAGCAAATTGTGAAAATGATATATAATTATTATTATTTTTAATTAATATTACTTGTAATTACTTACTAATAATTATTAATTATTCTTTTAGATAAGTTAACAAAAAAAAGTTTTAAAGAGATATCAATGAATAACAAGATATAAAAAACTTTTACATATATTAAAATTAATGGAAAAAAATAAATTTCTTCTAGTATATAAAAGTAATTTGTATTATTTTTAAATTAAAAAATATAATAATTTACTAAATGATTTTGCTGAGTTTTTTAAGAAAAAATCTGATAGATTAATTTACAATAATTATCAATAAAAGTATTTTTTTTGTTACTTTAAAAAGTACAAATATTGTACATATAACTAATAACTTTCACATAAAATTAATATTTTCAAATATAATAATAACTGCCAATAATAAAAAAATGAAATAAATTAATATTATCAGATAAAACTATTTAGAATTTAAGTGTATATAAATTATTAATATATGTACTTAATTTATTAATATATATTAATATTATCAATCTTAAATATTATTATTTAAACTTTACAAAGTGACTAAAGCTAAAATTAAATTACTTAATTTTATTTTTGTTTAATAATACAATTTATTTAATAAAAACAAAAAATTATAAAGTTGTTCAAAATTAAAGTAAATTAAATAATTTAATTATATATTAATAAAAAATATTAATAAGATAATTTATATTATTTTTAAATTTAATTGAAAAATGAATTTATTATAAATAATTATATCTTTTAAAAAATTTGTAATATAATATATATATAAAAGGATGCTTAATATAAATATTATTAATTATTAAATTATTGCTAATAATAATGAAGATTTTTTCACTTTTAGTATTAATAATCATATAAAAATGTGAGAGAAAGTGAATTAAAATAAAATAAAATTAGTGAAAGTAAAGATAAATATTATTATTATTTTAATATAACTTTATGTTTTATCACAAGAGTACATATAATAAAGTTAAGTAGAAAAGTTAATATATTAAATAACTTTAAGTTGAAAGAATTTATTAAGTTATTTAAAGATAAATAATATATATTCATTTTGTTGATCAGCTAAAATAAGATCAGAAAGATTCAAAGAAAATTGTATTTTTTATAATTCAATTTATAGTAAGTTGAGCATTCTTTTAAAGTTAGTTTATATAAATAAATAAGATATAATTTTCTTTTATTAATTTAATATTATTATAATCAATTTCACAATATAGATAAGAAATCAAATACAAGAATATATAAGATAATATAACTTCACAATAGTGATAAAAATTATAAAACAAATACAAGAATAACTTTATAATTAAGATAAGAGATTATAAAAATACTATCTAAAAAATTATTAAAAAAATATAAAATTTAATTGATTTATTATTGATTTATTATTGATTAATTATTAATTTTTTCTTTAAGCTAAAATACAAGTTGTATTTATAAGTATTTGATAATTATAAAATGATTATTTGAAATGATTATTCAGAGTATTTGAAATAATTATTTGAAATAATTATTTGCAATAATCATTCAGAGCACTTGAGATGATCAGTTGAAATAATTATTTAAAATAATCATTCAGAGTAATTATTTGAAGTGATCATGTGAAGTAATTATGTGAAGTGATTATGTGAAATAATTATTTGTGATTATAAAAAATATTTAATCACAATAGAATTCTCATTATTAAATATTTTACTCTGTAAAATAAGAATAAAAAAATAAAAAAATAAAAAGTAAGATAAAAATAAAAGTAAAATAAAAAGTAAAAGTAAAAATAATTAAACTAAAATATTATCTAAATCTATTTTTTCTGAATTTATTGTTATTTGTTTAAATATTTTAATGATTCATTCTTTGAGTTCATCACTATTTCATTTATTTAATTTTCCAATTGGATTCAGTTTGAAATCTTTTTATAATTTAATATTCCAGAAAAATTTTTAAAATAGTTATAAATTTTTAAAGTAACTAATACTTTTGCAATAGTATTATGTGAAAAAATGTTCTTCTTAAACAAGTATTTGATTTCAATCATTGTTTGTGCAATGATTAATCTAGTTGTTAGGTCATTGAAAAATCATCCAATTTCAAAGTAAAGAGCAGTTTCAGTATATTATTTGATTAAGAATAAACTAATAGTGAAACTTTATCAGAGAAATATATTGGTAATATCTCAGTTTATTAAGAATTAGCCATTGCATTGATAAATTCATTAATAGTATGACTTTTAAATTTAGTTAATAATATTGAGTTACTATTTTTATTATTATCATTATTATTTGTTTCTCCATAAAGTAATGGAACAGTAATGAAATATGGTTTATTATGATTGATGATAAATTAATATTTAGAGCAATATTGTTGAATTTTTATTTATAATTTCATTGCTAATTATTAAATTTTCAGTAGAATATTTTCAAAATTAATAGATAATATGATAGAAAGTGAATAAAATAAATTTTAATATAAATGATAAAATTAAAAGTGACTATATATATATTTTTGAATTTTATAATTTTCAAAATTTTTAACTAAATTTGATTAATAATAATTTTTAAATGAATTAATTATGATAATTAATAATTAATATAAATTAATTAAAATAATTATTGATTATCTATATAAAAGTTGGAGTTATAATACTGTTGGGCATATTAAAATAATATAGATTTTTGCATGTAAAACCATATTTTGATCCAATTATCATTTTCATTTTTCAAATTGTTGTGTTTAGTTTTATAATTTGTGTAATATCACAAGAATTCTATTAGTTCTTTGTTGCTTTATAAATTGGTTTATATGATCATTTGTTCTAGTTTCAATAGATTTGTTTTTTTGTTTAAATTAAACAGTATATTTTTAATATGAAGTAATAATATTGATATCTTTTTCATATTATTAATTTGTGATTGTGTTTCTTTTTTTGTTCAATATTTTTAAAACTATTTGATAGTATATTGTACTTGTTGTTTAATATTATCATTATCTGATTGTAACTATGAAATACTAGTAATACTATTGTGTTTGCTATTATTTTGTGATCAGTCATAAGAAAAATAATAATTATTGTAAAAGATTTTTGATCAATTCTGAGGTGAAGAATTAGTAATATTTTTGTTACAGGATTTTTTTGTTTATTCTTCTGGATTATATGTGATATATATTTTGTATAATTATTAAAGGTGATTTTTATATCAATAACAATAATATAAATATAAAGTATGTTGACAGTTTTAATATTTTTCTTTTATTCTATTCTCAAATTTGATAATTTTTGTAATTTCTACGCAGTTTTAACATTGTTTTTCACAGTGTGATGATGTTCTCCAATCATTTGATTCATAAATATATGATATTTGAGTAAGTTATTCATGTTTAGTTCTTCTTGGATAATATGATTTAAGACAATTATATTCTTCGATTAAAATAATTTGTGTTATTTTGAAATTTTTGTTGTGATTCTCATCTCAGTTATAATAATATAAGATTTAATCAATCTCAAAGCTTAATTATTGACTTCTTGATCAGATAAGATTAAGTTTGAATCATAATTATTGGTTTTAATTTATTATTTTCAATATATTATTTTAAGTAATCTCTATTATATAGATTTTTAAGAAGATTTTCATTTATTATTCTTAATTGGTAAGTATCTTTATCAAATTTTTCATGAATATAAAATGAATCTTTTTATTTTTGTAAAAATTTTCATGATGTTAATATTATATTTTCATTCTCTTTATTAAAACTTTATTTTTAATAAAAAAATTTTGTGAATATTTGTCTTATTGATAAGATTTTTTTTGTTTTTATTGAGATTTTTGAACATTTTGTTGAGCTAATATTCAGTTAATTTCTAATTTATTTACTATTATACAAGCTCTTTTTATAATTTCATTTATTATAATTTTTTGATTTTCTACTGATTATAATTTGAAATCTAATAGTATCAAGACTTGTCATTCATAAGTAAGATAAAATAATATGAATTTTGTTGCACTTTGTTATATTGTTCAATATGCAAAAAGTACTGAAGATAAATAAAAATTCCATTCATTTTCATATAATTAAACAAATTTTGCTATTGATTTATACAAAATTCTATTTAATTTTTTAACTAATTCATTTATTTGTAAATAATATGATGCTAAGAGATAGTATTTAATTTAATAATTTTAATATAATATTCTAATCAATTCATTAATAAAAGTAGTATTTCAATCAGATATTAATTTTTTTAAAAAATTATATTGATAAATGATATCTTTGTATAAAATATTGTGATAGCATTTTTTATTGCTTTGGCTTTAGTCCATTTAATATTATAATCAATAGTTATTATAATATATCTATTTTAATTATTGGTAATTGGTAGTAATCCAATTAAATCAATTCCAATTTTTTCAAAAAATAACTGAGTTTTAATTGAATATAGTGAGTTATTTTTCTTTATTTTGTCTTTTTGTTGGTATATATCACAAGTTTTTATATAGTTTTTAATATCTTAATATATTTTAATCAGTAATATTTATATAAAATTTGATAGTATGTTGTTTCAATTCCAAATTATCTGAAATAAATTACTAAATGTTCATTGAATAATATTTCTTCCACTCTATAGATCTAATTACTTTAAGTGATTTATCTTTATTTTATTTATTTTATCAAAATAATATATTATTATTCATAAGATAATATATAGCTTTATTTTTTAATTTGTGTTGTTCTTTTAAATTCAAGTTTCTGATAATTGTAGAGTTTTTAAATAGTTAATGAATTAATAATATTTAATTAAGTTTATTATTTTAATTAGATTTGTTCAAAATTAGTTATCCAATTAATTATAAGAGTGATTATTGTTAATTTTTAAATAAAGTTGTTTTTCAAGTTGGTTCTGGTTAAAAGTGTCATAAGAGTGAATCAATATTTGAATGTAAGCTATATTTATAATATTTAATATTATAATTATAATCTCATAAAGTCATTATCTATCTGGTAAGTCTTCTAAATAATTGTGATTTATTAAATAAATCTTTTAATGCACTATGATTAGTAATTATTATAAATAAAATATTGAATTAAAGGTATTATCTAAATTATTAAATAATTCATATGATAGCTAAGTATTCTAATTTAATTATATAATAATTTCTTTTAGTTTGATCAGTTCTTCTACTAGCATATATGACTATATATTCTTTTTTATCATTATCTTTTTGAGCTAGTACAGTATCAAGTTCAAAAGAAGAAGTATTAATAAATAATATAAATGATTTATCAAAGTTTAAATATATTAATATTGGTAGTAATATTAATTTTTGTTTCAATTTCTTGAATGCTTGTTGATATTTATCATTCCAATAAAATAATTATTCTTTTTTCATTAGATAATATAATAGTATAGTAATCTTTGTAAATATAAAGTGAGTCCAAAAAAATCTCTTAATACTTTTAAATTATTTGATTTTGAAAAGTCTTGAATTGCTAAGATCTTTATTGGATTAGATTGAATTTCATTTTTGTTAATAACATGCTCAAGAATGAAAATAATATTTTATTAAAGTGACATTTATTAGGCTGTAGTTTTAATTTACTGTTATAGTTTATTTTGTTAGTTATATATTATTGAACAATTTTTATATTTATTTTTATTGGATATTTCGAATAGTATATTTTATTGGACAATATTTATTTTATTTTTTATTGGTTAGCTATTTTTGGGCTTATTGTTTACATGTACTGTGTATCAATATGACAGATATATTAAACCTTCGATATTTTGAACTGTTGATCATTAAAGATATCGAACTATTAATATTTTGAAGCATTGATCTTTAGAACTATAGAGATTTTGCTTGTTTAGTGTTACAGATATTTAGATATCTTTGTAACAATCAATTTTATATATAATTAGTACTCCACTTGATAGCAAAATAATTAAGAAGATCATATTATAACTTAATAATGAATCCACTTATCACATACCTTATAATTATCCTTTGATTTTTAGTATAGTTTTGATTATAGACTTGGAATAATCTATATAATATTGTTATTCTTGTATTATATACTTGTATAGTCTATATGCAGAGCACTGATAGAGACAGCAATAGTGAAAAGTATAGTAATAAAAAAGCTTTATTAATAAAACTATCTTGAACTCATCATAATTATAACGTATAACTTTCTTAATAATAAACTTAACTTGAT
>CAJVPL010000508.1:0-24738 GCA_910591945.1 Ambispora gerdemannii
TATTTATATAAAATATTTTTATGATTAAGCTATTATAATATAAGATATGTTATACATGTTAAATAAATATGATATAGCGAATAATGTTAATATGTCTGAGAACTCTGTTATCTTTACAATCTATGTTTTATCACATGACTAAAATTAAGAAATTAAGGAAGTAGGGATAATTCTGGGCTGTAACAGTGTTAAGAAATAACTGATTATATTTTAAATATAAAAAATTTATAAATATATAATATTTGATATAGAAGCTTTACAAATTTATAAAAATATCATAATCAATATTTGTAATATTCTTTGTATTCAGAAATTTTTATAATATTAGACATGATTTTTAAAAAGTTATAAAGAGTTAGTTACTTATAATTTGTACTGTATTTACTAAACAGTAATAATTTTAAATAAAATTATATTAGAGAATTAGATAATATAAATATACTTAATTATAAAACTATAAATTAACTTTTAATATATTATTTTTTTAATTGTATAATATATTAATTAAATAAATATATAGTTAAACTTTTTTATAATCATATTTATATTTTTTTATAGTTATTATATTTTGCTTTCTTATTTATATATAAATATAGTAAAAAAATTTTTATATAGTCATATTTTCTTTATAGTTCAATTTTGCTTTTCTAAGAATAGTAACTATAAAGATATTTAATTATTTCACTAATTAATATTAATATCTTTATTAATTAATATTAAGTATAATTATATTTAATTGCAAATTATATATATTAATAATTGATTGCTAATTATACTAATTAATAATTAATCATTAATATTTTTATTAATTAATAATAATATTATTATTATGAAATTTAAATTATTTATATATTATTTATGTATTTCTATTAACTTAAAAATAAGAAAGACTAAGTTTTTATATTGGGAGAGATTAAAAATTATTATTAAAGATAGATAATGTGTATTTATATTATAATAAACTAGAATAATATCCAATAACTTTACTAAACTTTAGTAGTTTTTTTATAATTTTAAAGATAATAATTCAAAATAATAAATCTTTCAAATAATTGTTTTTCAAGTCAAATATAACAAATTGATTATTATAAATATTCTATTTTTCAAAATCAAAATTAATAAAATATAAATTTATTAAGTTATTATTGAAGTTCTATCATATAAAAAATTTATTTCAAATTATTTGCTAAGTTATATTGTTTTTATAATATTTGATAATTTTATGAATGTTATTTTTATTATAATACTATCATTACTTTTGCTAGAATCTAATTATTTGTTTTGCTATAATTATATTATTAATTTAATTATGATTTATATATTATTTTTACTAAAATCATTTTATTATGATTATATTATTTGTTTTACTGTCTAATATTAATAAATAAGATCTTTTCTAGCTAATATCTAATAAGATATTAATAAATATTATCCAACAATATTATAATATAAATTATTTAATAAAATATATAATAACTAATAATAAAAGTTCATATTATAACAATATTAATTGTAATTATAATTAATTATTAACTAAATCTATTAATAATTAATTACTAATTATATTTATTTATTAATATTATTATCAATTAGTATTAATTATAATTGTAATTGATAATTAATTATAAATAATAATTTTTGATTATATAATCAAATCTCTCTATAGTTATCACTCTTAAAAAAACAAAATTTGGTGCTTATAGAAAGAATGTGATTATAGAGAGATTTTTTTATTATATTTATATATAAATAAAAAAGTAAAATAAAGTAACTATAGAGAGATATAACTATAAATAGGTGTAAATATAGAAAAATTTAATTATATTTGATTGCAATAATAATACTTAATTATAATTATTAATAATTTTTATTAATGATAAATAATAAAGATATTAATAATTAATTGTTAATAAATATAATTATAAATTAATTACTAATAAATATAAAAATTTTCTAATACTTTTATATTATATATTTATAAATATTTATATTTTAAATATAATAAATTATTTATTTTAAAATATAATATTTTGATATTTAATAATTCAATTTGAATAAAAATATTAATTAGAAAATTAGATAATAGTATTTTTACTTAAATTAAATTACTAGATAATAAAATATTATAATTAATTATATAATCTAATACAAAAATATTAATATTATTTTGATATTAATAAAAAATTTTTTTTACTTTTAAAATTTAATTTTTTTTATTAAATATAATATTTAAATTATAATTAATATATTTATATAATTAAACTTTTTTATAGTTATCATTTTTAAAAAAGTAAACTTTAATAAATATAAAGAAAATATGACTATAAAGAAATTTTTTACTATATTTATATATAATAACAATCAGACATAATACAATAACAACAAAATTTATTAATTAAATATAATAAAATATAAATTTTTCTTTTTATATAAAAGTTTATAATTTTACTAATAAATATCTTTTATTTACATTAAAATAAAGATAATATTATATATATTTTTTTATATTTTTTAGATTTAATTTGATAAAGCTATTCTAATTGCATATAAAGTCAATTTTTTTAATAATTAAAACATATAAAAAAATAATTAATTTTATATATAATTAGAACAGCTTTATCAAATTAAATCTAAAAAATATATATATTAAAATATGTGATATTATTTTCATTTTAATGTAAAAATAAAAAATATTTATTAATAAAATTAAAAACTTTTATATAAAGAGAAAAATTTATAGTTTACTATATTTAATTAATAAATTTTGATATTGTTGCATTATTCTGATTGTCACTATATATATAAATAAAAAGTAAAATAAAATAACAATAAAAAAATATAATTATAAATAAATATAATTATAAAGATATTTAACTATATAATTTTTTATTATATATAAATAAAAATAAAAATATTATTAATTAATAACTTTTTGAATTTGATTATTTTGATTTTTTATAATAATTTTTTATAAATTTTATATAGTAAAAAAAATTAAATTTTTAGATTTTAAAACTTAATTTTTCAATTATTAATAATTCAATTTTGCTAAACTTTAAAATATTATTTATTATATATATATTAATATATTTACTTAATACAAATTTATAAACTAATATATTCATAGAAAAAATATTAAAAATCTACTTTTTTAAAAAATTCAAAAAATCTTGTCTTATTTAAAATTTTATTAAAAATAATAAAAAAATATAAATAATACAAATAATTAAATTAACACATACTTTTTAATAATGCAAAAAATTATAAATTTTTTAATAAATTTTATAATTATAATTAAAAAGTTTTACTTTTATTTTTTGATATATTAATATTTTATATCAAATTATATTAGTTAATTAGAAATTAATTGTCAAAAAATAAATTAATTAATTTAAAATATAAAAGTTTGATTTTTAATAATTTAATTTGAATAAAATAATATTTTTTTATTTAAATCAAATTATTAAAAATTAAGATAACATATTTTAAATTGACTAATTAATTTTGTTAACTTTAAAAAATGAATTTGCTACTTTAAGATATAATATTTTGATAATTAGTAATTTAATTTGAATAAAAATATTACAATCTGATTTATTTAACTAAATAAATTAAATAATTATATATTTATTTAAATAAAATTACTAAAAATCAAGAACTAGATTATTGAATATTTTAATATGTATTATAAAAATAATTAATTATATATATATTTTAAATATAAATATATAATATCTGATATAAAATTTATAAAAGATATAGTATAAGAACTCTTAAATTAATAATTTCAAAATATTACTACTCAATACAGAGGCAAAATTTTCAAAATCTGATCAGTAACTTTGTTTTTTATAACAAGTTCTACAAAATTACCAGTTAGATTTTGAAACTTTTGTTTTTATGTTAAGTAGTAGCATTTTGTTCAGAAAATTTTGATACATTATATAAGATTTATAACAAGTTATAAAAGATATGTTATTTTTGATAAGCACTATATTTACTTTGATTCAGTTCTAAATATATGCTTTCTAATTATTTATTTTTTAAACTGTTTTTTCATATAATTTCAAAAGAAATGCACTTAAAGAAAGTTCTTTGTATATAACAAAAAATATTAAAAGTCATTTAGTAGTACAAATTGAAAGTTTACATTCAATATAAAATTTGCAATTTCAAAATTAACAGATCCAATATTGGATAAATTTTGATATCTCACAATAAAAAAATTCATATTCTATTAATAAATTTTTATGCTGTTGTATTTCTTTTGATTATTACTAAAGATAATACAGCAATTGTTGCAACATGATGACAAATAAAGCATCATCTAGTTGCAACTAGTTGTGACTTATAAAATTTTGGAGTTGCAACATGTTGCAACAGGTGACAAATAAGCATCACGTACTTGCTGCATCATCTCTAATTATTACTGTATATCAAAAAATATTTTGATTAATTATATTATATAATTTTATATAATCAAATCTATTTTTTTTGAAAAAATCAAATTGGATATATAATTATAAAAAGCATTTTTTTTTATAGTTAATTAATATAAGAAATAATTCAGTAAAAGTAATGACAATGAATTTCTTATATAAAAAAATATTTTAATAAATAAGATATTATGTGCTCAAAAAAGCTAATACTTTTTATGTCAATTCGGGTTTAACTACAGATTGAAATGTTGTCTTCTATTTTCTATTTTTTTCGAACATTTTTTTGATTAATTATATATTAAAAGTTAAACAAGTGTGATTATACGTAGAATTTTATAGCCAAAATTATTATCAAATTAAAAAATTATCTTCAATAAACAGGTTTGAATGTTATATTAATTATAAGAAACTCAAAAAAATCATCGTTAAAATTGTTAAAATGAATGAACTAATAAATGTTTTAGAAATCCAAATGAACAGCATATAGTATATTATATAAAAGACAGCTTTTACTATAAAAAAAGATCTTGTTATAAGAAAAAGAAAACGTTTGCATGTTCACTATTAAATATGTATACTCAATAAATGGTAGTGTAACTAGTTCGTAATAAATTTCTCATGTGATCTGAGATCCGTATGATCGATTATGGTACCTTGAACTGGACATTTGACAAATAACTAAAAAGCCTTGAGCTTTTTACATACATTTTTTACATTTTTTAATCATTTTTACTCTTTAAAATAAAGTTTACATCCGAACCGATTTTTTGAGGTATCAAATTAAAGCCTCGCGTAAATTAAAAAAAGGTTCAAAGAGATTATTTCTTTTTTTTGCATCTTGGTGCTTAGGCCTTGACCTTGCATAAGAGGACCCTTTGTGAAACAATAATAGAAACATAGATATCTTAATATAGTGATTTATAGAACTTATTTATTAAAACTGCGTTAATTTAAGCGGCAAATACTGAGATGTCTGTAGAAAACATGGACATTGAGGAACTTTATGTCGTCGTAGATTCAAATAAACCAAACTTAAATGACAAGACAAGTAAAACTTTAAAAAGACCAGGACTTGACTCGCAAACTGTTACAAATGGTATTGAAAAGTACCATCCGCAGGCTTTCAAAGAGAGTCGAACAGGCTTTGTGTATGACATACGAATGCGGTACCACGGCAATTTACACGAAGGCGAATACCATCCAGAAGATCCAAGTCGAATAAGTGGGATTGCAAAGATCTTGGAAACTTACAACTGCACCGAAAGACTTGTAAGAATACCGGCTAGAGAAGCCACTAAAGAAGAGGTATGTCTAGTGCACTCTGTAAAGCACTGGAACGAAGTGGATAAAACTGCAGGTACTTACCGAACTTTCCTAGAATATTAGGACTCTCTTAGCGTAATATAACTCTAAATTAGTCCATTTATTTATTGCTATGGGTGCACAAATAATACGATTTGGATGTAAATTTTTTAGGAATGAAATTCGACCAGCTGGTTGAAACCGGTGATCAGTATAACTCTGTTTATCTGAATAACGATTCTGCTTTTTGTGCACGCCTTGCATGTGGTGGAGTGATTGAACTATGCAAGGCAGTTATGCAAGGAACGGTGACAAATGGTTTCGCAAATGTTCGACCTCCCGGACACCATGCCGAACCTGAGGAAGCAATGGGGTTTTGTCTCTTTAATAATGTCGCTGTCACAGCAAAATGTTTAAGAGAATATCATAATGTGAATAAAATACTAATTTTGGATTGGTAAGAAAAAAATTACAGTCATTACGATTATCAAAATTTGAATCATATTAATATGATCTTTATTATCGTTATCTTTTCATTTCTAAGGGATATTCACCATGGTAATTAATTAAGGAATTTTAAAACTTTCCACTAATATGTAAGATTAATAAGTTTTCGCTTCATCAATAGGCAATGGAACACAAAAAGCTTTTTATAGTGATCCAAATATAGTCTACTGTTCAATACATCGTTACGAGAATGGAGAATTCTATCCTGGTTCTGAACAAGCCAATTATACTTTTTTTGGATCCGGTGAGGCAAAAGGAAAGTAAGTAATTTTTACGTTTTGTTTTCTATTTTTTTCTTTGATTCATTTTTAATTTTTTCATATCTGTTTTTCCTTTAGAACAATTAATATTCCTTGGCCTCGTGCTGGGATGTATGACAGTGATTATATTTACGCCTTCGATAAAGTTGTAATGCCTATAGCTGATGAATTCTCGCCTGATATTGTTATAGTATCAGCGGGATTCGATGCTGCCGAAGGTAAATTGCAATTAAATTAATTGAAATTCATGATTGATCGAAATTTTATTGATTTTAAGTATCTCACGATTAGGCGATCCGATTGGTGAAAATCATGTATCACCAATAGCTTTTGGACACATGACTCATCGGCTAAAAAGTATAGCCAATGGAAGACTGGTATTAGCGCTAGAGGTTGTATTTAATAAAACTTGTTTGATTTCTAAATTTGATAACTTTCAAAGATTGAATTTTGCAAAAAAATTAGGGTGGTTATAATATTGATTCCATAAGCCGATCCGCTCTGGCTTGCGTTAAAGTCTTGCTCGGCGAAGCACCCGAAAGGCTTCCTCCTATCAAACCAAGCAAAGATTGCATGGAAACTGTACATAATGTATTGCGTGTGCAATCGCGCTATTGGAAATCATTGGCACCGGAACATGTTGAAATTGCTGAAGGTATGAGAAAATATAAATATGGCTGTGGGTATAAGAGAGTGATCTAGCTATGGGTGCGGTTATCAAGGGTGTGATCCCTAGGTATTTGGCTAACTTAGCTTAGAACCATAAAGGAAATTAAATATTAACCGTTTGAGAATTTAAAATTCCAGAAAGAATACTAGGAAAAATTGCTATCGATATGACAGGTATTTTGAAAAAATCCATTATGTACACAGCTTTTTTCTTTAGATGTAAAATAGAAATCAATGTAAATTATTCTTTTCTCTTAGACATGTTAAAAGCATATCGAGTAAGATATCTTTATGAAACATTTAGGATGGTACCAGCTCCTATATCGAATGAACATTTAAAAAAATTGTTTTTCAATCAGATCACTTGCAGGTATTTTTATCATTAACTCTAATAATATGCGTATCAAAAAATAATAATCCAAGTCGTTTACTACATTTGTTAATTAAATCCAGTCAAAACCTATTCACTTCGAATATTATATTTATATTTGTTCACGAGACGTGAGTAAAATTGAAATTTACTGTATAACAATAATCCACCGTTTATTTAATCGACATCTGTTTTATTATTTAGGGCTGATTTCAGGTACACTATTTTGTACTATGCAGAAATTTATTTTGTCCCCAGAAATTTTCAAATTGATTTGCAGATTATTGCAGAGCGGAAACAAAAGCGATGTCAAATTTCATTAATTTGCAGAAATCGTACATGGCAAGTTTCTATAATATCAGAAGATCAGGATTCATAATATATAATGTATTATATCTGCTAATATTTTCAATGACATTTTTAAATTGATTAGATTGATTTTTCGCTACGATTCATAGATACGATAACCAAGCAAGATTGTGCTATAATTGATATCGACTTTTCTTCGAATGTAAGACTTTCAAGATTCATCAGTTCCATATTGCTTTCATAAAGTATTAATTTTTTATTTTCTCATATTAAAGCCGGGAGATAATCAATCACGTCACGATTTAAATGAACTGTTGTTATATGTGTGGGATAACATGATACTGTAAGTTAAAGAGAAACCAATTTTCTTGTTTAATAGTAGTGAATTGTTCCCGTTATTCGGATTAATTAATTATACGCATATAAATTTTAGTCATACAGCGGCTAGACATGTGTTTTTATTAGGAGCAGGTATTGGATGTTCTAGCTTTACAAATCTAATCACCGAGAGAGGTAAGTAATACAAATTAACATCGATCTGAGCTATACACGAAATTTTCTATATAAATTCCAAATTTTATAGAACCAATGATACTCGACAGAGTTGGTGGTGTAATTATGGTACCAAGTGAAATTGAAGTACCAAAGGTTGGACGTGGTACAAACCTTATTGATTGGTATTATGAAGTGGGTACAAAGATTCAACTATTATTAGTGCAACGATTAAAAGTGACAAGTACTAATTTTTTCCTCATCATTAGCATTCATGTATATTCGTTCCCGAGGATCATCCTTACTGGGAGAAAAAGCAAAAATCTAAAGTATTTGGGCGTTGTAAATTACCAGGTTAGATTTTTATTATCCTATCATAATTTCTTTCGTCTTCAATTGAAATTAAGCACCATAACATTAATAGTTGGAAACATGGGAGTTGCTCCTGTCCCCGAAATACTTGATCAATGTCACCAAGAAATTTTCCGATACGTTTATACTATACTCGCCGGTGAAGACTTGTGAAACCATGATAACTACAATAATCATAATAATAATAATAATCACAATAATCACTATTGTACTAGAAAAGTTAAGTTACGAGAATTCCAAACCCACATCGTCGTCCACATTTGTGATATTGCAAGCAAAACACGGGAATCCGTTTGTAGCGTGAGTTGAAAATATTAGATTTCTTAAGAAAAATGAACAATCTACTACAAATTCTTTGTACAATCTTATAATTATAGCATTTTGAACATTGTTTTGTTGATAAAGTAGTATTTTTTAATTATAATTACAAATCATCAAAAGATTATATCGGTAAATTTTTTAGAGATTTCTATCATACGAGAATAAAGATTCATATCTATGGTAAAAAGTGGAGAAATGAATTAATAAAAGGAATTAATTATTCGATATAATCTATTTATTATTTATATATGAATTACCAAATATTTCACCATAATTAATGGAATGATATTCTTCTATAGCCAGATTTTCGCCTATACGACCTGTTACTTCCACAAATAAACCCGGTTGAAAATTTTGAGCCTTGAATGTAAATAAGTTCATAGAAACATTAATTAACGAAAAAAACGCGCTTTTATCAAATTAATAACAAATATACCTGAACTATTTTAACCTTTACTAATGCTTGGTCACATGCTTTCATTACTGCAGTTCCGTCTGCAGTCTTTTTTATTTGTAAATATATTCGTTAAGTTAATTCATTCGGAATATTTGTTTTTATCTATACACGTAGCAGTAGCGGTAACAATAGCAATTCTCAAAGTCTCTGCGTCAAATTCGCGACTCATTATCAAATAAGAGTATATTCTGACCTTTACTATGCGTCCCACTATACTCACTACTTGGCCACTGTTTTGATGTAGTTGTGCAGCGGTTATTCGTGGATATGATTTATCCATTTTTAAATAGAATATGTTCGAGTGTGTCAAAGAATGTAAAAATAAAGTTTTTCATTCACGGAGACGCGTGTTTCTTTGGTGATTTATATTTATCGTTATCGTTATAGCACATGGAGTGCATGCATGATCTAAATGTTAATGTTCAATGTAAATTTGGGATATTTGCATAAAAATAAATTCTCGTCTTCGATAAAAAAAGTTTCTCTAAACTCTCTTTCGATTGTGTAAATTTCTGTATTTGAGGCTTCATTAGTGGTAGATATGGGCAACGTATGTGAGTCTAATGGGAATGTAGTTTGAGCTTTTGTCTATTTCCAAAGTACAGACTCCCGAGATTTCGAGAGCTAACGTGAATTTTTTAAATTTTAACTTCATTAAAATATTATACAAAAATAGGGACAAAAAGCGCAACACAAACGGGAACGAGCCGCTAAAAACGGGGCAAAAGCTGGATCCACAAGTCAAAAAAAAGCGGTACGTTATTCTTATAAAAATCGCAAGAATTTGTTTAAATCAGTTTTCTTGAGGCTAATAATTATTATTCTTCATATATTCTACAGAATGAAGCGGCAAGAACTATAATCTGTAGTGTATGTCGCAATACTTTTTTATGTACTGTGAGGACGAAAGCGTATGTTTTATAGTTTTTATTTTTCTTTATAAAATTGAAATATTTACTTGACGTAAATTCATACATAACAATAGGTTAAATGAACACGCAACAAACAAACACAGTAAAAATTTGGACGAATGCTTTCCAGGATTCGTCGAAATGTAAACGAACCATTCTCGATTAATTAAATAGCAATTGCTTTTTCTATTGTGCTTGTGTGTGGATGTTGTTCAAGTTTTTAATATCCAAGCAACTCGGAAAGTAATGTAATGTGCTAGTATCTGCTATTTATTAGTAAGATTGTTTAGTAGGAAAAATCCAACTTCGAATTGTATTATTTTTTATTCGGCGTCATTTATTATTTATTGTTGCAAATTAAATTACGTGACGTTAATCAACGAAAGTTGTTCCACTACATTTGAATTTTGAAAATGGGACACTACATAACCGTTGCAACATGTTCGCTTAACCAATGGGCTTTAGATTTCGAAGGGAATTTGAAAAGAATACTTGAAAGCATTAGAATTGCTAAAGAGAGAGGAGCAAAGTTGCGTGTGGGGCCGGAGCTTGAGATAACGTATTTATTTGATTTTCGTGTTTTTTTTTTTTTTTACTTTGTTAGTTTCCGGATAAATTGATTATAATTATTTTCAAGTGGTTACGGATGTTTTGACCATTTTCTTGAAGGTAAAATCTTGCTGAAATATCTATAAACTATAGCAAAGCTTTTCCTTGAAATGATATGATAGTAAATTGTTCGATTTTAGGAGATACTTATTTACATTCTTGGGAAGTTTTGGGTAAAATTCTGGAATCTGATGATGCTAGAAATATTTTACTCGACATTGGAATGTATGTTGTAACCTAGTATTATTGTAATCAAAAATCTTTAATCCAAATAATTACACAAAATAAAAAATTTAGGCCAGTCGCCCACAAGAACATAAATTATAATTGTCGAGTGATTATTCTCAATGGAAAAATTCTATTGATCCGCCCAAAGATGTATCTAGCTAATGATGGTAATTATCGTGAACTCCGATATTTTGTGCCTTGGTCTGCGATGCGGCATGTCGAAGAGTATTATTTGCCGAGGATGATTAGGAATATAACCGGTCAGGTAATGTATTGAAAAATTATTTTCCTTTTTGGTATCATTTATGTTAATATATTTTTTCTATAGTCCAAGGTGCCGATTGGCGATGCCGTGATTTCCACTATTGATACTTGTGTCGGAGTTGAACTGTGTGAAGAATTGTTTACTCCTAATAGGTAATCATGTTTTTTCTTGTAATAATGTATACAATTTGTTAATTAATATTATTTTTGATATTTTTATAGCCCGCATATTAATATGGGATTAGATGGCGTAGAAATTTTCACAAACAGTAGTGGTAGTCATCATGAATTAAGAAAATTGTATAGAAGAATAGATTTGATTAAGGAGGCGACACTCAAGGTGTTTTATTTATTTATTTATTAATCTATTTTAATCTTAATAATTACAAATCTATTTGTTATATATAACATTTTGAATTTTCTGAATCAAGAGTGGTGGAGTATATCTTTACTCAAATCAACAAGGCTGCGACGGTGATCGGCTATACTATGATGGATGCGCTTTGATTGCGGTGAATGGACAAATTGTAGCGCAGGGATCTCAATTCTCGTTAAAAGATGTTGTAAGTGAATATCATAATAAACAAACATATGAGATAAAGTAAGAATAGCTAATAATGATTTCTAATTTTCTTTAAGGAAGTTTTAACCGCAACTATTGATGTCGAGGATGTACGATCACATCGAAGTATCAGCAGTCGCGGAATGCAAGCGACAAGTGTTACCGCCGCTCGTAATATCTCATCTACGCCATCTTCATATCCAAGAATCGAAGCGGATATTGCTTTATCTGATTCTGGGAAAAATTCAAAGCTTAGATTTATGATGCCACCAACTAAACCGATAAAAGAATTTTATCATACACCCGAGCAAGAGATTACGTGAATGAAAATTATATATATTTACATTTTTCATTTTTTATTCAGTTTTTTATTCATATATTATGCTGTTTTTTCCTTTTAAAAGATTGGGTCCTGCTTGTTGGCTCTGGGATTATCTTCGTCGATCAAATATGAGTGGGTATTTCTTGCCGCTGAGTGGAGGCATTGATAGTTGCTCTACGGCAGTTATCGTTTATTCCATGAGTCGATTGGTTGTTGAAGCAGTTGAGAAAGGAGGTAATTAAATTATTCGTAAATTTATTTTGTTTTCGATTATTGATTTGATTATACCAGTTTGCATTTGGAATAGATGAAAATATTATTCAAGATGTAAGAAGAATAGTGGGAGAATCCGAAGACTCAATGTACATCCCAAGGGATCCTAAAGAGCTAACAGGGTAAATTTCTATGTTTAACATTTTTAATTATTTCTTGTTTAAAATTAGATAATTAGTTAATTCTGAATTAATCATTTCTTAGTCGAATTTTTCACACATGTTATATGGGTACCGAAAATTCAAGCAAAGAAACGCGTCAACGTGCGAAAAAATTAGCGGATTCTATTGGAAGGTATTTATTATACATTTAAAAATCAAATTGGACTCTTCTCTTCTCATCCAAAATTAATTGCATTTTTTTGGCGTAAAAGTTATCACATAGACCTAAACATGGACAATTTAGTGAGTGCGGTGCATACACTGTTCGCATTGGTCACCAATAGGACTCCACGATATCGTGTTCATGGTGGATCTAATACGGAAAATTTGGCATTACAAAATATACAGGTATTTGTTTGCGTTTATCTGTTTTTTCATTGTTTACTAATTTTAATTATTAGAGAAAATCCGATAACTGAATTAATGATTAATTACACTTAAAATATTAATTCTGATATATTTGCATTTTCCATCAGGCTAGACTTCGAATGTTATTAGCATATCTTTTCGCGCAGCTATTACCATGGGTACGAAATCGAAATGGATCATTGCTTGTATTGGGAAGTGCGAATGTAGATGAATGGTTGGTGTCTATTAATCATCATTAAATGCTATTAAAATTATTAAATTTGGTTTTTATTCTATAATAGTCTGCGAGGATACTTTACAAAATATGATTGCTCCAGCGCTGATATTTGTCCTATTGGGAGCATTAGTAAAACGGATTTACGTCGGTTTATTGGTTATGCGAAGGATTGTTTCGAGTTGCCTGTATTACAAGAGTATTTATAATATTATTTTATTTGACTGATTTTAACTATATAATATTCAAAGTACGATGATGGTGATATTAATTTATACTCTCCTTTCTCAATATTAGATTTCTTGATGCACAGCCAACAGCAGAACTTGAACCTATAACGAATGAATATGTGCAAAATGATGAGGTATTTCTTTTTTTCGTTCATTTCCAAAAGCAAATAAAAATAGTCTATTTATTCTTGGTGGTTTATAAAAACAAGATTGATATGGGAATGACATATAAAGAACTCTCGATTTTTGGACGCCTGCGAAAAAACCAAAAATGCGGTCCTTTCTCGATGTTTACGAAGTTGGTGCATGAGTGGGGTAATGAATTGAGACCTACTCAAGTAGATATTTTTTCTAATTATCTGACCTTAGCGGTCAATTGCTTTGATTGTTTGTTCACGTCAGATGGTAATTTTCTAAATTTCCCAAAATCAAATAAATCAGATAGCAATAAAAGTGAAACGATTTTTTTATTATTATGCCATCAACCGTCACAAAATGACTACGCTCACGCCATCGTATCACGCAGAATCGTATAGCCCTGACGATAATCGATTCGATTTACGGCCGTTCTTGTATAATTCTGCATGGTCATGGCAATTTTCGAGGGTTGATGCATTGACGCAGGATATGGAAAATGAATAGAGATTATTCCGGTTTTTGGTAGGCAATAAATAAGGTACAATACAACACATTACGTTACAACACATTACTGTACATCATTTTTTGATCCACTTTAAGAACATATTAGCCACTTGCACAAACTTTGCATATTCTTTCCATTATTTCCCAATTAAAGGGGTGGTGGCGCGGTGGTGGGTTGTACAACCAGGGAAGGATAAATACAGCGAAAAATTAAAGATATAAAATCCCGAAAATTAATTCGAGGAACAAGTTGAATTCTTCTAATTCGATCTTTTATCATTATTTATTTTTCATATAAAAACTAAAAAAAATGGCTAATGTTGCAACTGTCCCCTGTCAGGTATTAATTAGGCTCTTGAATTGCTATTAAATTATAACTTGTTGCTGTCTATCAAGTATTACAATGACCCGGAAAACTAAGAAAATAAACGTTTCAACAATTACATTGCTCAAAAATCAAAATGTCTCTGTCTATCTGGTTTTTTGATGTGTTGTCTATCTGTATATGCGTACATTTAAATTAGTATAAAACGGGAAGAACTCTTGGACAAGGAACTTATGCTGTTGTGAAAGGTTAGCTAAAACCTATTAATATCTATTTCCTTGATATCGAAATGATTTGATGAATTAATACGATTTTTTTCTATGACAATTTCAGAGGCACAACATGTAAGTTTCTCTAATAATTATAATCATTGGTTCCTATAATCGATAATTTTTCCTCGTTGGTGTTCAACACATTAATTCGATGATTATTATTCTCTCCTCTATAAAAAGATTACAACTGGTCAGATGTATGCAGTTAAAGTTATTAATAAAAAATTAATGGAAGGCAGGGAACACATGGTTAGAAATGAGATTGCAGTGCTGAAACGAGTTTCGGCGGGGAATAAAAATATTTTGACATTGTTTGATTATTTTGAGACTATGAATAATCGTGAGTCTTTATTTGACATTTAAATATTTGGAATCTTTATATGATATGGATTATTAACCCCCAAAAAACTAATATATAACACACATCTATACAGTTTATTTAGTCACGGAACTTGCTGAAGGGGGTGAATTATTTGATCGTATTTGCGAAAAAGTCTTTTACTATGAACGTGATGCTGCGAATCTTGTTCGTAGTGTGACAGAAGCAGTTGCTTATCTCCATGAAAATGGAATAGTCCATAGAGGTGAGTGATAATTTTAAAGAAATTTGGCTTGGTTATTAGATTAAATTTTAAAATGTTTTATCGATATCTGGTCATAATGATGAAGACTTAAAGGTAAGTAAGAAATCATGTTTCTTCTATTGAACGTAAATAATCATTTCTCCGGAAACAAACCAATTAATTGATTATAATTTTTTTCTAGCCTGAGAACCTCCTTTTTCGTACACGTGCCAATGACTCTGATCTTCTTGTTGCTGATTTTGGCCTCTCTAAAATCATCGATTCGGAAACGTTTCATGTGCTTACCACTACTTGCGGTACACCTGGTTACATGGTACATATATGCAAGGATATATATATCTCTCTCGTAATATTTAACACGCCACATCAAATGTTGCTAAAGTCATTATAATTTTTCTAATTTAGGCCCCAGAGATTCACACCAGGGAAGGACATGGAAAACCAGTGGACTTATGGGCAATTGGAGTGATCACTTATTTCCTACTGAGTGGTTTTCCACCATTCGAGAGGGAAAGCACCCAGTTGGAAACTAAAGCAATTTTAGAAGCTGATTATAAATTTGAACCTGTAGAAAATTGGGAAGGGATTTCTGATACCGGTACTTAATATGATAAATTCCAACAGACTTTTATATTAAATTCTTACTCGTTTTTTTTTCTCAATAAAAATAAAACAATAGCAAAAAATTTCATAACGAGTCTTTTAAACCGCAACCCACAAATGCGGCCAACAGCCATAGATGCACTTCATCACCCATGGCTCTCGTCCATACTACCTAGTCCGGTCGACATTCCTCGTGATTTATTGACCAACGTTCGTCAAAACTTTAATGCACGTCGTACTTTTAAAAAGGCCGTAGATGCTGTTAAAATGATTAACACTTTAACGAGAAGTAATAGTTTGGTGGGGTTATTGGAGAAATCTCGTGCTGAGGCTGATGAAAATGTAGATCGTGTGCTTTATTATGATTGATTTTTGGATGGAAACGTGGGTTTTTGGTAAAATAACTACAAAACGGCTAGTTCCTCTAACACACATACACGCACACACACCCCCACATATATGTCTCTTTTATCTAATTTCGTCATTCGTTAATCATACAATTCACATGAAATCTTCTTTTTGACTTGCTCATATTTATCATTAAAAATATTTATTTCCAATTTTGTCTTTTAAATTATTATCAGCTATTATTCTCGAATATCAATCAGAATATACATAGCTGTTACAATTGCAAAAAATATATGCAATATATCATACTACTTATACTACTCCAGGGTGATCTTATTATGTGTATTCACGTGAAAGCTCTCATCGTTGTGAATTCACGAGGATCAGAAAATTCTGATATCTTTAAAGCAAAATTTTTAAATCAATTGGAAATTTTTAGTAGTCACATGCACACCCTCTCTAGGGTGTGTATTTAAAGAACATTCACGTGATTTAGTAATAGAATATAGATAAATCACGTCAAAGATCGAAATTATTTTGTAGGAAGCGCACGTGATTAGCACTATAACTGACAAAAATGTCATATACACTTGGCTCGAAGAACAAGTTTTATGATTTAATTCGTAAACTTTTGACTGTTGTAAGTAAAGATCTGTTTTACTTTAGTTTTTAATACATGGAGAAAGTCACAAAGAAAGTCGCACGTTTTGAGAATTCAGAAAAACCTTCAGAACAAAAGTTCTTTACATGAACAGAATTCAAAACGCAGATAAAAAATACTTAACTATTACATATGAATGTACTTGTCTCTTACTCACCTACAGTCAATCAAATAAAAAAATAGAATCCTTCAACAAATACAGGCGTCCCGATAACAGGAACCTATCGTACACCAGCTCCAGGGTACGTAAAGAAAATCAAAACTTTCTCTTTTAACTGATGAATTATCTCAATAATAAACAACAAATAAAAACAGATCACAACCTAAATATGTTCGGCCAACAACAAAACATTCCGATATCGCTGGGAATTACTATTTTCAACGAGACGCACGTCGAGATTATCCCAGGTTGGGTGTATATACGCAAAAAGATGTGGCTGTATTAATCGCGACGAGCAATCTGACAAGGTACTTATACATCATCATTGTTTAGTATTTTCTCTTTGCTGATCTTTTCTTTTCTATGAAATGATTTAATCTATTCCTCAAGTATTACGGCTGGTGGTGATGCTGAAAAAGGAACAGACGTCACGACAACTAATACAACGACAGATATATCAAAAATCGTCGAAGATATGTCATTGACTGATATTATTGCAGCACTGCCAAAACCGTTATATTCGAAGGATAAATTGCCTCCGGTACCTAATACTCGTGCCTATCAATGGGAACATTCGGAGGATGCTGATAGACCTGATCCTGGTATTCATTTCTTTGTTAAAGTTGATTATTTTTTTATTAATCCATTCTCACTAACGCTTTTTCCATATTTTTGTTAGAATCGTACTGGCCAATGAGGATGTTTTCTTGATATAAGTAAAAAATAGTGGGAGATGGATGTGTTGTATTATGACAATTGTGATTTTTTTTAACTGGCAATTTAAAATCAAATATAAAAGGAAATTATGTGAATATCTTTCGTTCTAGACTTGATTTGGTAACGATCAAATTATGTAAAAAATTTTTTTGATAATCATAATAGAACGCGAATAAACATTAATTTCTAATAATTGATCCAATATATTGGTAAATTAGTTACCCAGAGAATAGCAGAGAAATTTACACCTAAACATAACTTTCATAATGCCTATAATGGCTACTACAAGTCCTCAAATTTCACCTAACCAACTGAAATTTCCAGGACAAAACGGTACAACACAACAACAGACAACAACCACGACAACCAACTCTCAAAAAGATACTAATATCACTGCTAATAGAGCTGGTCACTCGAAAGCATGGCTACACCTGGTCGCGGGAGGGTTTGTAACCTTTTTATTATCCGCTTCTTTTATTATTATATTTAACCTAATTTCTTTCAGTAGACTTTGGATTAATGGATATCTACCTTACGCGTTTTTTGTTATTTAGTGCCGGCGGCATGGCTGGTGCCATAGTCACTTGCCCGTTAGATGTTGTAAAAACGCGACTTCAGGCGAGCTATTGTTATATGTATACTTGCCCATCACTGTAAACATAGAAATCAAATATAACCAGTTTTTATGATTCGATTTATTATTCCTTGGTAACAACAGTCATCTTATTACTCGAAAATCGGTCTTAATCAAGTAACAAAACCACCGTCAACAATTCCAATATTAGGAAAATTCATAGATACAGGAAGATTATTAGGGTATTTTGATTTCGATCATAATTTCTTTTGCATGCGGATGAACAAATGTGTTATTCTTACCTTGGGCTATTTTGGTATTTTGGTGGTGATGATAATAATAACAAAAATAGGACAATTTATCGGGTAGAGGGTTGGCAGGCACTATTCAAGGGTCTCGGACCGAATCTAGTGGGAGTTGTTCCAGCAAGGTATAAGAGTCCTCAAGGCATGTCATACGCTTCATTCCTACGTATTTCTATATATTTATCATATTATTAATAATTTTATTTTATTTTATTATAACAACAATAGAGCAATCACTTTTTTCACGTATGGAAATGGGAAGCGGATTCTAACAGATCTTAATGGTGGGAAGGAAACGGCAACGGTACATACCCTAGCAGCTGCACTAGCGGGTATAATTACTTACTATTATGGTCAATACTTTCTTCTACAGCGATTAATGATAAAAAAAATAATGAGTCTAATCTATACAGGAATCACCACGTCAACTGTAACTAATCCTATATGGCTAGTTAAAACGCGAATGCAACTACAACCATCAACTGGACAATTATTATTCCCGGTTAAAAAATATAGGAATTCCGTTGATTGTTTGATAACAGTGGTGAAAGAAGAAGGAATAAAGGGACTCTATAAAGGGCTTAGTGCATCGTATTTAGGTAATAATATATCATTTAATAATAGTAATGATAATAGTATAGTAATAACAATTATTATTATGTTCAAAAGCTAATAAATACTATTGATTAGGTGCGGCCGAAACTACAACACAATGGGTCACTTATGAATATCTGAAAGCGACTCTGTCACAAAGACGGAAAGGTCAACAGAAAGTGGAATCGGATGATGTTCAAACTCTTGTACGAAGTAAAGATTATTGGCATCTAATGGACAATTTGTTAGCTGCCGGGTCAGCCAAGCTTTTTGCGGCAGGGTTAACATATCCCCATGAAGTATATTGATGCTTTTGTTATTAGTATTATAATTTCTTTATAATATAGTCATAATTTATATTATTCTTTTATTAAAAGGTGGTAAGAACACGTCTACGACAACTACCAAACGAAAAAGTAAAATACACTGGGTTAATTCAATGTGCAAAGACTATCATTCGGGACGAGGGTTTAATGGCCATGTATGGCGGCTTGACTGCACATTTGATGCGTGTTGTTCCTAATGCGGCGATAATGTTTTTTTGTTATGAATTGATTTTACATTACGCTGGTGGAGAACAAACTCAAAAGTAGCAAAACATTATCAACCCATTTATTCCATTCTGTTTTGTACACTTTATAAATACATGACTTATCAAATAAGTAATTGGAGTATTGTGCCCATAGACATGTATCACCTAGATCATCAAGCTGACTGAATGTTGTTCACAAGAAGTACTAAAGACAAATGGTAAGTTTTTTGACTATAGTTAGTTAAAGAAATAAAAACGAAATGCAAAACAGGTTCAAAAGTTTGATAGATAATTGGCAAAAAAATTTTCTTTGAAATTCTTTGTGTATCTAAGTATTCACTCAAAACTTGTAATAAATTGCAGATTCAACAATCAAAAAAAGCACGAAAGGTTTCTATTTTTTATAATATTTTTATATTTCATCTTTAATTAATAAATAAAGATATATAGATATCAAAATCTTTTTTTATTCCAATAAATATTACTAGATATTTCCATATTGCTGTTGCAAATGTGATCTAAATGGTCTAAATTAAGTGTCAAATAAATTTGATCTATTTTCAAAAAAAATAAATTGTTCTTTAGTATTATTACAATTACTAATTCATTTTTATATTCTGTAATAAATATTATTGTTTTTTATTTATAAAAATACTGATTAAAATTGATGTTTTCTTTTTTATTATTCTAGTTAAATAACTTCACTATAAAATCAAGTTTTGTTTTAATTTTATTTACTAATTCATTTCAATTATTATATTATAAGTATGAGCTTTAGTAATATTAACAACAAAAATTATATTTTTAGCAATAGTGATTGAAAATTATTAATTGTTTCAAAAGATTGTTTTAATTTATTATTAATATTTGATATTATGATATTAGATTTTCATTAAATTTTAATTTTATAATTCTTTAAGAAGTTATGATAACAATAATTAAAAGCTCTAGTTTTAATAATCAGATTAATAAGAATAATTTTAATATTATATTAAAATAATTCTAACTTTTTTATATAATCTTAAATATTATTTAGATGGGATTTAAATTATAGTTAAACTTCTTTATAGTCATACTTATTTATAGTTACTCTATTTTGTTTTTTTATTTATATATAAATATAATAAAAAATCACCCTATAATCATATTCTTTTTATAATTATCAAATTTTGCTTTTCTAAGAGTAATAATTATAGAAAAATTTGGTTATATAGTAGCAATCAAAAAGAATAAAATGCTAAAACAAATTTATTAATAAAATATAGTAAAAATATAAAAAATACAAGTTTTTCTATTTATATAAAAGTTTTTAATTTTATTAATAAATATTTTTTATTTTACATTAAAATATAGATAATATCACATATTTTAACATATATTTTTTTCAGATTTTTTAGATTTAATCTGTTGAAGCTGTTCTAATTGCATATAAAGTTAATTATTTTTTATATATTTTTATTATTAAAAAATAATTGACTTTATATGCAATTAAAACAACTTTATCAAATTAAATCTAAAAAATCTGAAAAAAATATATGTTAAAATATGTAATATTATCTTCATTTTAATATAAAAATAAAAAATTTTTATTAGTAAAATTGAAAATTTTTATATAAAGAGAAAGACTTACATTTTTCATATTTTTACTATATTTTATTAATAAATTTGTTTTAGTGTTCAATTCTTTTTAATTGTCATTGTAGTTATTTAAATATAATATTAGCTTTGCTAATTATTAAATTATTCAAAATATTATATAAAATAAATTTAGTAGCTAAAACAGGTAGAATTGCTTTATCTTTTTTCTTTTTAAATTTCTTTTAATATAATAATTTTGATAATATAAATTATATTTAATTTTGGTAAGATAAAATTAATATATTTATTTAATTAAATATAAATATTAATTAATTTTGGAAAAATTAAATTATTAATAATATCTTAAATACATCAAAATAAAATTATATTTATTTAATTTAAATTTATAAAGTTTTAAATAAATTTATTTTATTCAAAAAAATTTTTAAAAATAAAATATTTAATATTATTATATTATTTAATTTAATTATATTTATATCTTTTTTATAGTTACTTTAGATTTTTTAACTTAACTTTTGTTTTATTTACTAATTAAATATTTATAAATAATAAATAAAATTAAGTTTATAAAATTCAAAATAGTAGTTTATTAAATAAAATTTAATATTTATAAAGCAATTATTAGTAATTAAAAAATTGATTTGATTATTATTATTATTATTTATTGATATAAATTTTATATTTGTTCTGGTTTTATTATTATTATTATTATTTAATTAAATATTTTGGTTATTTTAATTTTGCTAATTTTTTGTAATATTTTATTAATAAATATTAATATTATTATAATAATTTCTAAAAATTCATTAATTAAATAACTTTTCAAAAATAATAAAAAATATATATATAATAGAATTAATTATATTTTTTTTCTATGGTAATTAATTAGATAAATTATTAATTATTAATTGGATGACTATATTAATAAATGCTATATTAATACTGGAATTATCAAATATGGAAATATAAAAATATATATAGTAAAAATATAAAAATTTCAGAAAAATATTAAATTGATAAAAATAGTTTAATTATTATATAAATATCATATTATTAGAAATTAGCATTATCATTTTTAAATTATTATTATTATTTTTAAATTAATACTGCCATTTTTAAATTAGCATTACCATTTTCAAATTGGTATTATCAATTGTTTTAATTAATATTATTATTTTTATTTTTGTACTATTATTTTTATTTTTATTCTATTATTTTCTTTATTATTATTTATTTTTTTATAACATAAATAATATTAAAATATATTAAGAATTTTCCTAAAACACTTTGCATTTTTAGAATTTTGTTTGATATTTTCAGTATTCTTAAGCTTTTTATTAATCTAAATATGTGAAACAGAAAATAATAATTATAATTCCATATTATTGTGCTATTTACATTTTAATAAAAAAATTAATATTTATGATGGAATCTTTAACACTTTAGTAATATTTTGTATTGTTATATAATAGAATTTCATATTAATTATTAGTCAAAATTATCATTTAATCTTATTGGATAATTTTAAGAACACATATTTATATTTTAATTAGTTAAAATCTTCTTATTTACATCTCATATTACATTATTTATATTATTATTTATATCATTATTTATATTATTATTTGTATCACATTTATATTATTATTTATATTATTATTTACAAATAATATACAGATTATTTATTTATATTATATTAGATGATCTATATTTATATTAGACCACAAAACAAGTAAATAAGTGAGTAACTAAGCGAGCGAATAAGTGATTTTCTTGTAAATATTATTGGTAGTTTTAATTTAACAATTTTATATAAAAGAAACATATATTTTAGCTTAAAAAAATCAGTCATTCAGTTAACTCAAATATTAATGGCTCAAAAATAAACTCCTTTGATAATAATACTCTTTTGAAAATAATACATTTATTATGTTAAAATATTTCTTTTATTATTTTATTATTTAAATTTTATATTAGTTTTATTATAACTTCTCACATATTTGTGATATTATGTTAATAATCTCTTATACATTATAATGTTATATTAATGATCTCTTATATGTTTGTAATGTCATATTTATAATTTGGATCTCTCATATGTTGTGATGTCATATCATTGAAATAATTTAATAAATTGAATTTACTTGTTTATAAATCATCATCGTAATTATTTTATTAAATATACATTAAATTATAAAAAGATTTCTTAAATTACTTTTTAGCTGACTAGTAATTTAATGAATACATGTCACCACTTTTAATTATTTATTTTATTTCTTCCATCTGACTTGAAATACGTGTTGAGCACATAAGAAGATATAATATATTTGAAATTCAAGTAAAACAGTAATAGTATAATTAAACTAGAAATCTCAAACTGCAATTAACAAAGTTGATTAAAAGTTTGATTATAATATAGAATTTGTAAATTTGTAAATTTGTTAAATAAGAATCTTAGCAAGTTGTCTCTCAATTTGATTCCAGAATATATTAACTTTTTTAAAGTATTTATAATGTCTCTAGTACAAATACATATAGAATTAGTAATTTATTTCAAAAAAGATAGCATTACTAGAGATAAATACAACAGATATATGAATTATAAGATGAACAGTACTGCTATAGTTATTTTAAATAAAGGATTTCTTCACTATTAGTAAAAGAGTTATATAAGTTGATAGAAAGAAATAGACTAATAAAATTGGTTAGTGCAAAAATAAGTATCTAAGTCTGTGCCAATTTTGACAGAAATTGAAAAAAAGAGGTTGGAAGAGTGTATTCAAAGAGACAATTAACTAATAAGAATCACTAACTAAAGAAAAGGATATTGATATTTTTATACTTGTAATTATATGTTCTAGGGCTTTCAATATCAAAGAAAATGAATAACTAAAAGAAATATCACTTATTTAGAGTTGTGATGCATAACTATACAAATCAATATTATTTATTTAAAGTTACAGTGCATAACTATTCCAAAAATAATGCTATAGCAAATCAATATACTTATCCAAAAATACTTAACCATCTTTTCCAAATTTAAAAATAAAAGTAATAATCAGAAATTCAATTCTACATAAATCAATATTTAATTTTTTGATCTTGCTCAAGATTTATAAAAAGTGACTTGAATTACAAGATTTGAAGTTCAATCAACAAATTATTTTTGCCAGGCAACTTG
>CAJVPL010000509.1:0-24736 GCA_910591945.1 Ambispora gerdemannii
CCGTAAATCACATGATATCAACTGCTATACATCGATTATCTGTCCGGATATTTTCATGTGCTCGGAAATCACGTGTATCTCGTTTCCGTAAATTTTTCTTCGCCATGGCTAGGGTACTACACTTTTTCCGGGTGACGCTAGACGATTTAATCAAGTGTTTTTGCAGGGAAACACCTGTAATTTTTGCAGTGGAAATTTATCATGGGGATTACTATCGTTTTTTAGTTATTTCATCTATAATTTCAGAGCAGACTGTACATTTATAACTCTAAATATGCTTTGAATTGTAATTATTTTAACACAACTTCTTGTTCTCCCCATAAATTATTCCAAAATCACTTTTTGCAAGATACTCGAGATTGGTAAATCTTTCAAAAGGGATCTATTTTAATTTTTGCGAATTCTAGTATTAAACATTTGATATTTTTATTTTCGCTAGTCCAGCTACTACAATTACAATCATGAGTATTCGAAAATTTTAGATTACATTTTTGAATTCACTTTATAAAATGTATTGTAATCTGAATATTCATCGCAATCATAAGTATTTGAAAATGTTTTTTGTGATTATGTGCAGTGTTTTATGATTTATATTATTTCTCGTTATTATGTTTAAAGAACATAAAATTTCCATTTATGTGTTTTATCATTGTACGTATCGGTAAATCGTGAGTTTGATTTCCTATTCATAGAAAATAGTACCTCGATTTAAGGACATCATATCGAGTTCTGATTGTGCATGTGCATACTAAATTTTAAACTCGCAGAAACTATTATTTATAAGAAAATTACATGAATAGAAGGTGTACCTTACAGTTGAGTAATATCTTCATGATGTTAAATGCGTGTAATTAGCATTCGTCACGTCTGTTTTTGACACTTCTCTAGTGTTAACTACTTCTTTATACAAAATTGTAAAACTTTATTTGCTTTTTAGAATCTCGGAGTCATTAATTATTAAAGTATTATATAATAGTCTTCTTCGTTTTGCATAATCAAGTATTTACGGTGCCACAAACAATGACAATTTTTTATTTATGTAATAAACTGTTATCGTTATTAGTTTAACTTAGTGTTTACAGTCGACTCTTGATTATCGACTCGACCAAGTCTGTATGCAAAAAATCGACTAAGATAACTTAGTGGTCAGTCAATAAGTCACGTGTAGTTGATCACGTGATTTTACAATAAAGCAATCAGAACATTGATCAGCAAGTATTACATTATTATCTAATACTAATACTAACAAAAAATATATCTGTTGCTATAAACAAATTTAAAAACCAGCATAATCGATGAATTTTCTTTAAAAAAAGCAAGTCATGAATAGTATCAATACTTAAACGATTACATTTATCTGTTATAACATTTCTTGCATAAGAAAAAAGCTGTTCAGAGGGTACCGAAGTAGCTGGTATACCAAGAAAAATTCATGCTTGTTCAGCAAGAAGAGAGTTCATTGTCTTTCATCAATTCCTGTCTCTATGGTGCATACTATCTAAAGTCATCAAACCTTTGTATTTTATAAAATGGATAAACTTTTTTGCTAAGAAATAAATACAAAATTTAATCTGTAAATATGCTCAGAAACGGTATATTCTATCATATTTACGGATTAAATTTTGTATTTATTTCTTAGTAAAGAAGTTTATCCATTTTATAAAATACAAACATTTGATGACTTTAGATGATATGCACCATATGAAGGATATTACAATGATAACAGTAATGTAATGATAAACCATTTGACTGTATAAATTAGAAAGACTAAATTTTTTTCTTTAACGTTAAGTTTAAATTATACAATTTACGATTAATAAACTATAAAACTCGCTTGATTGGTAATCCTTATTTTATCAACTCGACTAGGTCGATTTTTAAAAATTTACTGACTAAGCTAATAAAATCGACTACAAACACTAAGTTTAACCCATGATACATTTTTAGGTATAGGTAATTTTGCAAAATATAGTTCTGGCAGAAAGTAATTATAACCAATTTTTTATTATATTTCATTCAATTATATAATAAAATTAAAAAAAATTATTTTGATAGTGTCTTTGAGTAGGGCATTATGCCCTAAAATATCAGTACTTAATGTAATCTCTTTCCATGTCAATACAAAATCTAATGGTCTAAAAATTTTGTAACTTGAAAATCGCAATAATTCGATAAATATTATTCTGATTAAAATGAAATTACTACTAAAATGTTCGCCTTATTGAGGCGGGTTTGATAAGACCAAAATTATAAAATTCGGATCATTAATTATTGGAAAAATAAGTTTTGACCATTTTACAAACCTGCAATCAGAAAAATAACTTGCCATAATGCGCTCCTATTAGATTTTTGCAAATTTATTACATTTTTAATTTTTTTAATTGTTTTGCTAGAAATTTTATATATTTTGCTTCTATAAAAAAATATTACAGTGCGTACAACTTAGTATTGATAAAAATTTTTAAGCAGCAAAATTTGAGATGCCAATCTATAAGCATATCTTGCAATTTATTAGCTTAATCACATTTATGATTGCATGAAAGTAAACACCAAGTAATAAGTAGATGTTATTATCGAAGAGAGAGACAATATATACAATGCGAATTTTGTATTTAGGTTAGGTCATTTAATAATTATAGTTGAATGTCAATGAGAAAGAAATCATTATATGATAATATTATATTATTTTATTTATGAAATTGTCTTTCCAACATCTTTTATTAGTAATCCAAGATAGGTTTAGACATCCAATTCTCATATTTTTTATTGTCAGTTGATTGAAAACTCATGATTTGATTGGCTGATTATTGTGAATCTATTAGCTTCAACAATTTTCCTAAGTCATCCAATCAATGTTGAGCATGTTTGTTTTATGTAAATGGCCAAATTACCAGTTTAATAGTAAAATTATCCAACTTTGAATACTACTGTTCTATTAAATTATTTTACAGAAAATTTGAAAACATGATATTGTTCAACTTGAATAACTTTATCATTTTGAGATTATATTTGGTATCTATCTTATTTCTGGGCAAGAAGTGGTATTATTTGAATTTTATCAAGTTTAGTTATTGGAATTAATTTTGTACTGTATTATTATAGTAAAATTTACATTATCATTACTTTTTGCCAGAACTATACTTTTTCATACATAAAATGATAGTTTGAAATATTTATCAAATATAAATTAAAGCAAAAATTTTATCATAATATTATATAAAATAGTAATAGCAAATTTTTAAGCAAACAATTTTTATCATTATACAATAAAGCAAAAATTCTCATTATTTATGGTGCGTACAGTCAAATCTCTCTATAATCACATCCATTTATAGTCACATCCCTCTATAATCACTCTATTTTGCTTTCCTGTTTATATATAAACATAGTAAAAAAATCTCTCTATAGTCACATTCTCTTTATAATCACCCAATTTTGCTTTCCCGAGGGTGGTGACTATAGAGGGGTTTGACTGTACATACGTACTCCATATCAAGTGGCGGAAGCTCTGTTTTTCTCGAGCATGACTACGAGTTTATAGAGAATTTGAAGACATAATGCTGAGCGGCATTTATTAAACTTTTTAAATTTATTATGCTTGTTTGAAAGTTTAGGTATTACTTATTGAATAATTCGAAATCAACTTTGGACTCGGAAAAACCCTGTTAATATAATAGCATAATTAACTGATTGATTGCATGTCAAGTGATCATAAACTCGTACTATCTCTTCTTCGCTAGACTTTGTAGCTATATATCGATATGACTTACAAATCTGGTTTAATACGGAAATGATCGGGTGGTTACTCTGAAAACAAGTGAAGCATGTAGACGCGGGGAGAAATTACGCTCTGAAGACACAGCGAAGATATGGACCTGCGTTCAGGGCTGGTTGTTGATGAAAGCTTTGTAAGCATCCTTACAAGTGATCATCCGTGGTAAGCAACGACTTCGCGAAATTAAACACAACCAGACCAGGTAAATCATATAAAAATATCTAAAATATGGTCCAGGAACTCTTAAATCGACAATATAATTTCATGATAAAAATTCTATCAACTTCTTAACTAAGAAGTAAATCCAAAGTTTGACCGGTAATATTATCAAAAAAGTCCTTTTCATAATATTATCGGTTAAATTTTGTATTTACTTCTTAGTTAAGAAATTGATAGAATTTTTATCATGAAATATATTGTCGGTTTAAGAGTTCCTGGACCATAATAATAATTTTTTCAAAATTAATAGACTCAACAATCTCCCCTGCTGATTTCAAATTCGTCCTTTTGAGTTCCTACGCCATTTTGATAACAACAACCGAGATTATCCACTAGCATCTCCACCTTCAAATACAGTCGTCCCTCGTTGTTGTCAACACCATGGAACCGTGATATTTTGCTAATATATATAAGGTGGATAACTACGAGGGTTTAGAGTTAATATATCATTTGAAATCTGTTCGTTGCTAACAACAGGATGTTGATATTATAAAGAGGCCGCTCAAATTCTTTTTCTCATGAAAAAGTGCACAGTGCTCGTTGCAGAAGCTAAAGGTTTTGGTACTTCCATTTTTTCGGTTAAGGATTTTAAATATATCGATATCAAAGTTCATCGATAACAATAATAAAATTTAAGATTATGATAATTTATTTTTCTTTAAATCATATAAAAATATGTACATGTACTCGAAATTATTGATAATAAATAATTATTAATTTAGACTCACAATTCACACGTATCTATTATATCTACTTCAGTTTCGATTGGTGGTGGTGGTGATGGTGGTGGTGGTTGTGATGATTTTGTTGGGGGAGGTTGGGTTGGCGTTTCCCAGGAGACAGTTATTGTTGAGTATGGCGATGGCGATGGCGAGAAGATGGGTGGTGTAGAGGAAGATGGCGGTGGTGTTGTGGGAGGTAATTTATAGGGTGGTATCGAGGAAGATGGTGGCGATGGTATAGAAGTTACAGGGCTAGGACTAGTAATAGGTGGTATTCTAGTACTAGTAATAGGAGTAGTAATAGGACTAGTAATAGGTGGTATTCTAGGACTAGTAATAGAACTAGTGCTAGAATGCAAGTTTTATTAGTGATTTTAAACATTATACTCAATAATCGACAATTAAATAATTGTAAAACTTACATTGGACAATCAACTCCACCACCATTAAAATAATATCTTTTATTCCAATTTCTATTGCAACTAGGTGTTCCAGGACTAATGACAGGACTAATGATAGGTATTCCAGGACTAATGGAAGGTGTTCCAGAGCTAATATGCAAAAAAGTTTTATTAGCAATTTTAAAACATTATACTCAATAATCGACAATTAAATAACTGTAAAACTTACATCGGACAATCAACTCCTCCACCATAAAATCTTTTATATCCATTGCCATACCCAATATTCCAATTTCCATTGCAATTACCATTTCCTGAACCGTAGTTGTTGTTTCCATTTCCGTTTCCATTGTAATTACCAACGTTTGCATTTCCGTTTCCGTTTCCATTATAATTGCCAACGTTTGCATTGCCGTTTCCGTTTCCATTATAATTACCAACGTTTGCGTTTCCGTTTCCGTTCCCATTCCCAGATCCTGTATTGTTATTGCCGTTTCCGTTTCCATTATAATTACCAACATTCGCATTGCCGTTTCCGTTCCCATTCCCAGATCCTGTATTGTTATTGCCGTTTCCGTTTCCATTATAATTACCAACGTTTGCATTTCCGTTTCCGTTCCCATTCCCCGATCCTGTATTGTTATTGCCGTTTCCGTTACCATTATAATTACCAACGTTTGCATTGCCGTTTCCGTTTCCATTATTATTGCCACCAACGCTAGGAGTCGGTAAAGTAACAGGCGCAGGTGGAGTAGATGTAGGTGGAGTAGATGGAACAGGTCCAGTATTCGAATTGCCATTTCCGTTTCCATTATAATTACCAACGTTTGCATTTCCGTTTCCGTTCCCATTCCCAGATCCTGTATTGCCATTGCCGTTTCCGTTTCCATTGTAATTACCAACGTTTGCATTACCATTTCCATTTCCATTCCCAGATCCTGTATTGCCATTTCCGTTCCCGTTTCCATTCCCAGATCCTCCGATTACAGTAGCATTTGTGAATGTCGACGACGTAAATACGAGTATTACGATAAGGATAATGGAAACAGCTAAAATACGAATTGGGGGATTAATCGACGAACGTTTAGTTGTTGCCATTTTCAATTTGCTTAATACTAATAATGATTTTTAAATTATGTGTTTGAGATCCATTAAAGTGTTCTTTTTTATTTGTATTATTTATCGTGAAGGGATGCCTTTTTATTATAACTGATCCAATAAGGAAACAATATTCTTTATCAGAATGTTCTTTCGTTATCTAATAAATAATTCAATAGTTAAGATGACTTTTCGCATAACGGTTTTTTATTGACATATATAAAATACACACGGCACCTATCAAATCAAATAATTTTTTGTTTATTTATGTTTTCCGCTTTATTTCTGCTTTCCGTTTTATGTTTTTATTGTTCAGTGTCCGAGTAGACCAGACACATTCATTGACTGACGACTACCTCGTTGAGTATTTAATATTACTCGTCAAAAGAACATAAAAGTATCAAGAGAAAAAACTTGGACTAAGAAGCAAGAAAAGGCGGACGCATAGAGGCGCGCTGCTTTTATTTAGTTTAAAAAAACCTGACTATACGTAGCAACACAAGAACACACATTTTCATTTGTTACCATTACAATAAGTTCCTCCACAATTACAACGATAATAATAGAAATAACAAGTTTTCTTCTAGATCAAAATCGATAATGGGTAGGTGTATTATTGTTACACTACACAAAATCTAAATTTAGAATTAGGGTTTAAGGTATATCTATATTTACGTACTATTATGAAAAAAGGCTAGACAATCTACATGCATAACAATAAGATTAAAGACTATTTTTTAATGTTGATGTATCAAAACAGTTTAAACTTCAAACTTTTCATATAACAGAAATTAGGAAATTAGCAAATTTTCAAATTAGCAATTACATATCGATATCGATATAATCTGGTGATGATTTTTTAGGGATAAGTACGTACAACGAAATTACCTGATTTCCTTGTTATCGTTATACGTTATACCGATACATTACAAATACGTATACATTAATCAATTACGTAATCAATTATTTTATGTCACAGATTGTCCTCATATAGAAACCATTAACCCGAGATTCTTTGTATAGGTTACTTTTTTAACACTTGAGGACGTGGTAATTTTTCCATTTATAAACTAAAGCTCACCTTTTTCAGCTTCAATTCATTCTCTATTTTATCGTAATTTCACCATTTTGCTGCCATAGGCCAAGTGTCATCACTTTTGTATTTTCTTTTCGTTTCTATTTTTTGTTACATAAAAAAATAATAAAAAAACTCGTAACGGTAACGTTAAGTCTATGATTGTGTAATGAATGACAATACATATGTATCATAGGGTTTCTTGTTAAGGTTAATATAATAAAAACAGCCTCATTTTTAAGTTCTGAGAATCTATTTTAAGTTTATTTCTACAATATACACAAAGTTTCACCATCCTTTGGGATTTTTTGTTTCCATCGATCCAAATTAAGTACTTAGTTTAAAAGTCTCAAAACTAGTAGTTTTTTGACAACAAATTACTATAGCCCCTTCTTGTGATCATCGAATTTTAAATCACATCTGAATCAATAGTAAGAATGTTCTATTCTATGAGAAGTGTGCATCCCCAATATTCATCAAGACTAACGCCAATTCATCGAGACCAAAGGTTCAAATTTTAATTAGTAAAATAATTCGACAATCAACACTCCGATTTAGATGAAAATTCGTATGTAGGTAGATTGGCTGAAAAGTTATTCCTAGTAGATTTCTAGCTTTCAAACAAACGGGGACATCATAAAATTTATTGTGTTACAATAATTTTGGACTATTAAACCGAATTTTTAAAATTTTGAACTATGGAATAAAGTCCTCCAGTTTAACAGGAATTGACTGTATATGTTGTATGCGTGCGATATGGACATTGTGGGGGAATTTATCAACAGGTATTTAAAAATTGAGCTACACGTATCGGTATGGTGCAAGCTATCAATGAATTACAAGTTTTATCCCAAAATCTAATAAGTAAAAAAAGTCTAATATCGATATGATTAGCGATATCTATATCGACATGCATTTAGGTTAACGACAAAGCTAACGATAAGCACAGTATGGTGCATAACATCTAAAGTCATCAAACGTTTGTATTTTATAAAATGGACAAACTTTTTATTAAGAAGTAAATACAAAATTTAATCCGTGAATATGATAGAATAGACCCTTTTCTGAGCATTTTCACGGATTAAATTTTGTATTTACTTTTTAATAAAGAAGTTTGTCCATTTTATAAAATACAAACATCTACTTTATAATTATAAAAGAATGATCAATTAAAAAAAGGTATACTTTTGTTAAATTTTTAAATAAAAAGAATTTTTTTGATTTTTACTATTTTTTATTTACAATTTAACAAACTTATACCTTTCTTTAATTGATCATTATTTCATAATTATAGAATATATTTAATTGAAAATTTAAATTTATATTCTTTGAGATATAAAAATATATTTTCTCAAAAATGATTGCAAAATCAATTAGTAAAAATATTTTTTAGAATATTTTTATTTTCCTTAATTTTTGAACATTCCAATTCACAATCTTTAATAAAAATTTACAAAAAATTTTATTAATTTAAGTTACTTGTGCTATTAGATAAACTTGTTTTTTAGAGCTTATATAATATATATATATATGAAATTTTATAAATTTCAAATAAATTTTCATGAAGTTATATCTAAAAAACTGAATTTTGAATATATATGATCAAAATATATATAAAGTTATTATTTTTATAAGTTTATTATATCAATAAACTTTATATAATTTATAAATAATATAATATAGTCAAATCACTTTATAAATATCCCAAATTTTGATTTTTCAAGGATAATATTATAAAATATTTTACTATAACTTATATTTTAAATATTCTTTTAATAAATCAAGAATTTTTCTTATAAAATGTAATTTTTATATAACAAATTATAGTTTAAATATAATTTTATTATAAACAAGTAATTTTTAGCAAGTAAACTAAATAAAATAAATAATATAAGTAATATAGGACAAAATCTATGACAAACTTCGAAAAAAGTACGAGGAAATTTATTTAATTCGTAATGAACGCTTTTTTAGAATTACTTATTCATAGTTATATTTATTTATAGTTATATTTCTCTATAATTATTCTATTTTGCTTTCCTATTTATATATAAATATAGTAAAAACTGCTCTATAATTATATTCTCTCTATAATTATCAAAGTTTGTTTTTTAAGAATAATAACTACAGAAAAATTTATTATAACCAAAATAATTTGATTATTTTTTAATATATCTTTATAATAAGATATATAATATTATTATATAACAAAAATAATTTTATTATTAAATATTAGAATATATTATTTTTTTATTATTTCAGATTTTAATAAAAATTAAATTAGTATTAAAGTATTATAAATCTTATAATTATAATTATAAAACAAAAATATAATCAAAAATATTATAAAATTAAGTTTTATTTTTTAAAAAAGTGCACTTTATATATTATATATATTTAAATAATAGTTATAATTAATTCAAAAATTATTTACTCTATTTAGTTTATTATTTTAAGTTTTGAAATAATTCTTATAAACTCTTTTAATTTTAATTAAATTTTGATTTTAAGTTAAAATTAAAAAAATTAAATAAGTTATTTTTTGTAAAATTGGATTTGTCCAAATTTTTATTAATTAATAAAATATTTATATTATATATTATAATTTTTATAATAAAAATACAGTTTGTTATATTATTATAAGTTTGTTTATTAATTATTAAATTAGTTAACAAACTTAAAATAAAAATTAAACAAATAAATAAAATATTAAAGAAATAGATATATTTAAATTTTAGATCAATTTATAATAAAAATTATAGTTAAAATGAATAAAAAAAATATAAAATAATAAAAAAATATATAATAAAAAAATTTAAATGCTAATTTTTTGTACTTGTATAAAACTTTTTAGAGCTAAAACAATATAATTAGTAATATTAAAAACTCTTTTACTTTTTTTTTACAAATAAAAAATATTAAAATAATATATTATAGACTAAAAATTTATTTTCAATTTCAAATTATTATATTTTTTTCTGTTTTTTATTATAATATTTTTCTTTAATTTTTTTTTGTAAAGATTATATATCAAGAAAAAGAATTTATATTAATTAATATTATTTGATAGTATTTTAATTATTTATAAATAATATAATAATAAATAGTTATATTATATTTTAAATTTACTAATAAGTTCTTTTAGTATTTGTACTATAAATTTTATTTTTAATTTAATTATAATATCAACAAATTATTTTTTAAATATAAATTTAATAATAATTATAATTTTTTTGTTGGATATTACTTTAGTTTTATTTTTTAAATAATTTATAATAATTTATAATAATTACTATATCAATTTTTTTGTTGAGTTTGTTTATATAATTCAATAAAATTTTTTATAATATAATTAAAAAATTGTTTAATTTTAATAATATATAAAGATTTTTTGAATTATTAACTTTTAATAATTGAGAGATAAAACAAGATTTTATAAAATCTTTTTTATTAACTCTTATTATATTATATTAAAAGTATATAAAAAGAAATTATTGCTTTTTTAATACTTAAAATAAATTATTATCATCTTTTTTTTATTAATTTTAAATAATAGGTTATTTAATATAACAAAATATTTAAATTGCTATTGTATTTATTTTTAATAAAAGTTAAGTTATAAGTTATATTATACAAAAATTATAATAAGTTATTAAGTTCATATTGATAATATATATTGAATAAAATATTAATAATTGATAGAGTTTATTCAGAATAAAATATTAATATTTTGATTTATTTATTTAGACCAGGTTAATAACTAATTATAAAGTATAATATAAACATAAAAAATTAGTTTTGTTGCAAAAAAATTGTAATAATTTAATACAAAAATTTTTCAAAAGATTTTAATTTCAATATATAATTACTTTTATATCTAACAAATAATTTTACTTAGTTATTCAAGAAAGATTTTTAGATAAAGTTATTAAAATTATATTACAAAAATATTAAAGTCAAATTTATATTTTTAACAAATTTAAAATTTAAAAAATTAAAAAAATTCCAGATATTATTAAATAAATCTGTAATAATCAGTAAATATACTAATAATTATAGTTTTTTATTATCAATTAGAATTAATATAAAAATTTGTATTCATATAAATATATAAATAGAAGTAATATCTGAGCTCTGACTTGATATATTAAAACTTGATAAATGATAATATAATAAATATTTTTATCTTTTTCACTTTTAATTATATATTTCAAAATCTATCTATATACAAGTAACTTTGGATCATATTGAGTTTATCAAAATACTACTATTGGAATTTTAAATTGAATTAAGTATATTTGTTTTTTGATTAATTATTTGAATTTTTAATTTTGATATTTTAATATTCTTTACTTATAAAAACAAAGTGAAAAAGTTTTTGTTATTTTATTATTATTAATTGTATTTTTTTTAGTTTTGAAATACTTTATACTTGTATAGAAAATTAATGATAAAATTCACTTTGTGAAATATTCTTCTTTGATTTCATAACATCTCTTTCTCTTTAGATTTTTACATTTTCACAATTTTTTCACCCTTTTATCTTTTTTTAATTATAACAATTTTAGTAGAAATTAGTATAGGACTTATATACCTTTCTTTTTTATTATTATTTTGTCTCTTTGTTTAATTCCCTTACTTGTAATAGTATAAATCTTATAATATAGGTATTTTTTTATTATATATAATATACTTTTTCACCAATCTTAAATCGATTTTTGCATTTTAATGAATTCATGTTAAAGTGAAGAGATCGATATCCTTGATAATTGACCCATTATCTTTGGTTCACAATCAGAAATATTTTGATATTCTAAATAAAATCAAATTTATTAAAAAATCATTGATACCACTAAATTTTACTATAAAAACATTTTTATAGCTTCAATTAAAATCTTCAGTACAATATTTTCAAGCTGCTTAGCGACGAAAATAATATGCTCTAAGTTATTGACTGGTCATCCAACAATCCAGATCGAAAACCTCTGGCGTATTATTGAAAAAATAGAGAAGCGATTGCCCAGAATCAACGTTTTATGGAATGATTTTAGACCCTGACCTTAAATAATATTTCACATTAATCGGGGTGGTGCTCAAAGTGTATGTGCACCATTTAAATTATTCCTTATTTTATTATTAATTTGATAAAATTATAGCAAAATAATAAACATGTAATAATAACCTGATGTGGATGAATAATCATCACTAACGCTAATAATCGCCAACGCATGAAAACCTTTGGGAGGAACATTAAGAAAATTATATGATGTCAATAAATATGCGAATAGCGAAGAGTTGTTGTTATTGTTATTGATCCTTTTTAAAATCAGTTGCGCCAATCAAATTTTATGTAATGAATGGATTCCAAAAAAAAGGTTTGGAACAATTTATAAAGCAAACTGGCCTGGTTGGACGGACCAATTAACAAGACACGAAAGTGTAAGCACGATGCATTTTTGTTTCTATTACAAACAATGCAGACTCGGATTAGAGCATGGTAAGTTATTATGACTAACTACGTATACAAGTGAATACTCGATCGTAATGACCTGTGCAAAAGGATGATTATCTTTCGCAGATACCAAAAATTGACTGGGAAACAAAGATTAGAATATTTAATTCACAAAGAGGGATTTATGTATCATGACTTTCACCTTGGAGATATTATTATGATCTAGTAAACTTGCCGATTTTGGACTTACCAGCCCGGAAAATATAAAAATCAAATCAAGAAATTTTTGGAGTCCTTCCTTATATTAGTTCCAGATGTGCTAAATGGAAAGCCCTATCCAAAACCAGACCAACTGCTGAGGAACTTTACCACTTTATCACTCGTTCTCTTCAGAAAGTACATGTGACTGAGAATGCTTTGTATTTCGGTACTACAGCTCTTTAGAATATTCTAAAATGGATAATTGGCTAGAAATAAAAATAAAGTGTACGTATTAAACTAGAATGGCAAAGATTAGATAAACTTGATTTGAAGATAAAATTGCAAAATAATATTCCTACAAAGGTAACAACAAATCCCATTTATATCAGTCGAATCTTCTTTGTGACATACGTTTGCAAAATTGCCGTCGTTATCAATATAGTCATCTCATATACAAGATGTCGTCGTCGTCATTATAAAAATCTAATGCAAAATAATACGCTTTATGCATGTCATCTAGTCAAACATTATAGGCGTAATATGATTCATGCAAGTTTCTTTAGTCATACGTACATACCATAAATTACGATTGTAAATGTATATCGATATCTGTAGAATTGGACGATGCAAAATAATGATTCCATTATATTCATTATACCGATACAGTCAAACCTCGATATAACGATAACGGGTTATATCTATTACGATCGCTATCGCTATACGTAACGGTACGTCATGGAAGTGAGAAAATCATTCACCCCGGAGTCAATGTGCAGATATCGGTCGAATAATTTGAGTTTCCCCCCTTCGGTCAAAATGTAGCGGTGGCGGTGCGGTAGGGACAAAATTTTATTGATATTTTTTTGCCAAACAAATAAATAATAGCGAGAATAATAACGATAACGACAAGGAAAATATACGCTAACGCTAAAAACGAATGCAAAAATATAGTGATAGGACATAATCATCTGGATAAAATCTCAAATTAAACCTATATAACTTGAACTGATTTTTCCACTGGTCGAACAATTGGTCAAAATACTTTTCATATACGACGACGACGACGAAACACCCAGTCCAGTTCATCCAAAATAAGGAACATCTTAATGAATGAATGATACCTCATGACCTACACATTTATTAGGACTTTGTCCGGAATTTTTAGTAAGTATATGATCTTGAAATTATTATTCTAATTTGTTAAACAATATGAACAATATAAAAATATCAAGAACATTCGGTATAATCTATTAGTCTTCTCGCTGTATTCATTATTCTTATTGTGGTTCTTTTTTTTTACTTTGTCCAGTTGATGAATTCAGCGATGCGTGCTCAATATTGGAACGATATAACCGATACGTAAAAGTCCAATTTTACTACATTAATTTCAAAGTGAAATCAACAAAAACTTACGTATGCTATGCTTACAACTCGAAGAAACGCCACATCACAAATGTTATCAATTCCAGAGACAAATTGTAAATAACGATAACGTTCCAAAATCACCATGCTATATTTCTTCTATACTTGTGTCACAATTTCAGCAAAAATTTTCCTTTCCCATTAAATACGTACATGTATTTAGTATTTCTCCTCTTTCACATCATTCAATATCGTTATTTTTCAATTATCATCAATAAACCCACATCTGTGTTGATAACAAATATTTACTAACAATACATTATTTATCCCCACATCGAAAGCTAATATATTAGCGTTAGCGTTAGTTGAAAATCAATTTCTCTCACGTCACCAATTTATTCTTTCATTTAACATTTTGTGTAATGAACACAAATTTACTTAGTGAGAATAAGTTCATAATACAGCCACACACAGTCCAATCATTTCATTTCATTTTCAAATTGTTTGTTGACATTTTATCGAACCAAAAGTTTTTTGTCAAAAATTGTGTCACTGGTAAATACAAAAGTCGAAGGTATCTATCGCCCGAACTAATATGAATAACACGTAGTTGTTCTCTTGGAATAAATAGATAATCGCTATCTTTATAGGAAAAAGTAAAAGGTAATAATGGACTTTGAATTCATTGGAATAGAACAAGCAGCAGAAATTACCAAAAAGACAGAAGAGGTTTGTCGATTTATTTCTTGGGTTTTAGTCGTTTTAGCGCTCTTGTATTATTCAATTTCAATTGTCGGAGAAAAATATTCGTATTAATAACACCACGAATAAATCGATGCTAATGACCAATTTAATCAATCGAAAAAAATCTGAAAGGTTGCCGAATCATACGCGGAAGCATGCAATGCCTTACGAGAAGCCTCGAAAAAAGTCAGTGAACTACAAGCAATCTTACCGCCCGACATGTGTATCCGACTATCAGATGAATTTGTTGGAAGTTTTCCATTACCCGGGTTTCGATTACCATATGAGATTCGAGCTTTACCCACGCATCTACACGTTGTTAATGGTGATGGTAATGGTGTCGTTTCTCAACGTACTGCTGTTTTTGGTAATGGTAAGGGTCATGTTGGTTCGTCGGATCTGAATCAGGTAAGTTCGTTTGGGCGTTTTCATCCTTGACGAGTCTAGTAATTAAAAATATATGTATTTTAGATATCAAATAGTGACAATCGAGCAAAGAAACGTCACAAAAGGACTGACGATAGAAAACGGTAATTTTTATTTTAAATTCTTACCGTAACGATCATAAAGTTTGGCAAGAGACGCGAATGATAACGCATTACACATATAAATAGACCGGAACGTCATTCACCAAACTCAGAATCCTCGACTACGGACACAAACCAACCAAGTAAAAATATAAAGAGACTTCAACACCAAGATCAATCTCCTGTCGAATCAAAATCCATAGTACTAAAAACGTCACCCACAAAAGGAAAACCGGCAAAAACCACTGTTAGTGACATATCTGCTACTTCCAATACCACCACCACCGACAACAACACAACAAATATCACCGCCGAAGAATCATCATCAACCATAACAAAAAAGAAAATATCAAGCAGTGCACCATTCACACAAGAAGAAACCACATTTCTTAATGAATTTATTGCATGTGTGGATAGACGACTTGCTGACAAATTATCACGACAGCGAGACATCGCCGAGGAAATACGTGCAATGTCTAATAACGAATGCACAATTTCTCAGAGTACCGTGTCGAAAATGATGCGACGGTTTACTGTCCCTAGGGATCAGGTGACGTTTGCTGCTGTGCGTAATTGGATTGATGCGCAACCGCCGCCTGCAGAAGTTAAACAGGAGGAGTAAATCGAAATTATCGTTACATCTGGAGATTTTGTTGATAATCGATTCCATGAGTTGCTAATAGTAAGATTTGATCAGTTGAAAATTTTTTCGAATACTATAAAGGAAATTATTTCGTTATTCGGTCATTTTTGGGGGTGAACTTTTAACCTTCCTTCATGGCGAAACTAGATACGGTTAAATGTACGTATGTATTTATTATTAGTTATAATTAATTAATTTTGAATGAGCATTTAATGTTAACGTCAAGAGTTCAATTATGACGTGTGATATTGCTAATTGAAGATGATTGGACCGAGTATTTCTGGATTGCACGTGCGATTTAATACTGTACTGTATGTAGAAAACAAAGTAAAGACGGCACGAATCCCGACCAAGTTAATATTTTACTGCGCGTGTTCTTCAACAAAGCTTTTTTCTTCACCTTGTACGTAAAGCACACATAATCCATGCGCAAAATAACGTTAGTCAATTCAGATGTACAGCCCTCTCCCTTATGTCTAATACAGTATGCATTTTTGCTATTGTTCTTGTTCGTTATAGACGTACATTCTGCGTCAGGAATCCAGGCAGCGTCAGGCATTTAAAAAACTGCGTCTAATACATGTACGTAGAATGTCAAAGTTTCATCTCCTGCATAATCTTTGTCGTTTTTATTTGACGCACAAATACATGTACCTTTTGATGATCGACAATTTTATTTGTATCCCAAAAATTTTACTTGCGCGCGCGTTGAGGCTGTAACAGGTAGTACCCACTTATAATATGCACAATGTACAATGTTACTGGAAAAAAAATTTCGCAACCCAAAGAATGTTTAAGAGACACTAACCCAACAATCATAATAAATAATGTTTATTCTATGGTGATCACATGGAAATCTGTTTGTCGCTCTTGGCTCTTGTATGTCTCTTGTATGAACAGGTTAGACGGAAAAAAGAAAAACGGACGCTCCCATCGTCATGAGCCTGTAGAAGCCCGAACAGGCGCCTCATATCAGGTATGGGGAAATTATTTATTTACATGTATTTGTATGATTTTTGTCATAGCGATAGACAAAAACTGTTGTCAATGAGAATAACGATAATAATATTCTAAAATGAAGCTGCGGATGCATCTCTTTCTTTTTATGGTCATTACATCCGAAATTGGTCGATTGTATTGGATACGTTAACGATATTTCCTTCCGAATATTATGACAATGCTCTTTCAATTTCTTATTACTGTACATACATATCGACATCGATACATGTACTGCGTATGCTTAAAAAAATAAATATTACATGTTTGTTTAATGTTTAATCATTAATCATGAAAATAATTGGGCGAGGGACAAACGAGTTGTTGGAATATTATAGTTAGACGGCGGCGGCAAGTACAGACTAAATTGTGGGTAAGTCAAATGGTTCGACTAACGTGCATGTGGATGCACAATTAATTGAATAGGGCTGAGAAAAGAACTCTAAACCTTTTTTTTTTACTATTATTAATATTCCTTCAGTTAATTTTTTTCCTTATAAAAGACAGCGTCGTCCTTGTTTGTTATCTTTACACATACACACAATATCATTTTTTTGTCTAAAATATAAAAATGGAATCTCCGTCTGAACAATCAACAACCGCCGCACAAAGAGTAACTATAATTCCTGACTCACCAACAACACCAACAGCCGGCACATTCGCCTCCAGCAGTCACGACAACAACAACGACGACGAACAACTATCACCACCACAAATGCAATTACAACATCCACAACAGTCAGCAGAAGAGGCACAATTCTGCTGGTGTGGACTAAATGCAGTAATCAATCGAGTACGAAAAATAGGAAAGAACACAGGACGATATTTCTGGCGGTGTCCACGTTTCGGAACCGACGAGGATGAATCGAAATGCGATTATTTTCGTTGGGTCGACGAAAAACATCCGTATATACCCCATTCCATGTTGAATAATCGACCTGGATTAGGAAAAACGATGCCCACTTCCAACATTACAAATTATTTCCCAGTAACATCCGCTGCTTCGACATCTGCCGCTGTTTCTTCAGCACCTAATATTTCTACATTATTTGCTAACGGCAGATCAAATGATAGGGATAGCATTAATGTGGGACAACAACTCCGTCAAGTGAAGTTTTCACCAGATACAATTTTTGATACGTCTTCTTCAACAATACCAAAGTTTATTTCATTGCAAGAATTATTTCAATTAAAAGCACAAGTAAATGATGCTTCAGTACCCGATACATCACACGAATCACAGATTCCCTCCTCGACTTCATTATTTTCTGCATCATTCAAAAATAACAATGCATCAATACCCCAACAATCTGCAACTTCTACTCGTCGACAACAAACACCAAGTACTCCTCCAACATCACCTCCGAATTACAGCACCACTGCGACCACCGCCAAGACAAACAATAACACCATCTTCATAACGTCGTCAGGCGTAACCAAACTACAAGAACAAGTATCGAAATTAGCGGCCCCTGAAATAATTGAACTTTTCGCCAGTCAAATGACTCGCCTAGAAAAATACGCAACCACGCAAGAGCAAGGGAATCAATTGGCAATGACTGAAATACAAAGGTGTCGTTATGAACTGGAGAAATTGCGACAAGAATTGTCGTTGGCTAATCGTGAGAATGACGTGTTGAAGCGTGAGAAAGTGTTGCTGAAAAGGGAATTGGATGAAGTGACGAAGAGAGATTCTGTTCGTGATGGAAAGAGAGCACGACAATAATCTATTAAATTATTTTTATCACAAAAAATCTTTTTAATCTTTTTTTAAAAAATAAAAATTTTAGCAGGACTATCATAATTAATTTTATTTTATTTTTAGTTATTCAACATAACGAAAATCTATATTTATTAGTTCATTTGTTTTATTGCGAGTATATATTTCTCTATTATGTCTACTGTATTTTTATTTATTTGCTCTTTTATTTTATGTTTGTGCTTAAATTACGCACATTTAAAAAATATGTGATAAAAAGAACTGTTTAGCGTTAGTAACAATCTTGAGATTTATTTTACGGGCTGATATTAACGTGATATTTCAATCTAAAAAATCAAACTTAACTGTTTATGAATTTAAATTTTTATGGATAATTTAAATTTTGCTTCTAAGATATAACATCTATGCTAAAACATACAAGTCCTAGATCATAACGATAATGCAAAATATATTTTACTTGTCTGTTATGTGAAAACCAAATACCTACTGTAATATAGTCTTGTAAGCACATTACTATGAAAAAAGCTGAAAACCAACTATTTATGGCGACATCCCACTTGGCTTCATAAAAAATGCATTTTTGTAACAATTTTTTTCATTAAGATGGTACGTACGTATATTTACGTACTGCACACAATTTGTAAGTTTAGTATGGTGCCGGAACTCTTAAATCGAAAATATGTTTCAATTTTAAAATGCTACTACTCGATATGGAGGCAAAATTTTCGAAATCTGACCGGTAATTTTGTAGAAATTATTATAAAGAACAAAGTTACGGTCAGATTTCGAAAATTTTCCCTCTATATCGAGTAGCATTTTAAAATTGCAACATATTGTCGATTTAAGAGTTCCGGCACCATATTAAAAATATCGATATGTATGGTTTTGTCTTTAATCGAAATTACATGTACATGTACTAACTAAACTACATGTATAACGATAACAATACAAATAGCAAAATGCGCATATTTTGTATGCGTGCATAATAAAATAGTCATTTACGTACATGTACGTTCATGTACATGTATTTAGCGTACGTATATATCGATTTTTATTTGTGTGAGAATATATACATGTATTAGCGTTAGTACGTATCAGATGGACAAAATTCAAATTCGGTATATACTAATACGTACGTATACAGTACATTTATTTAATGTGCAAGTAAAACGTATTGGAATACGTACATGTATCGGTATGTATGAGTGTGTTTTGGTGAATACATGTACATGACCAATGTACTATATACGTACGTATTTGCGTATTGACGCAATAATCGTTCCATCTATTTATTATAAATGAAAAACAAAGTTGAGCGTAGCGTTATTATCGCTATGTAACATTAAAGGTTTATCAATAGCGATAGCGGTAGATACCGATACAAAAAAGCCCGTAAGCTACTTTTGTTCATTGTGTCACTATCGCTATCGTTATCCTATCAGAGGACCCGGGTAATATTAAAGGAACTGGCATGACCAAATGTTAAAATTTAAATCTTTTGTCACACTACTACAAATACACATATTAAAAGCTTGACATGTTACAGTATATCGATATCATGTTCAAAATTTATCTCCGGCGAACAGTACTCTTAATCTTATCCGGGTCCTAAAATCAGTTAATATCGGTATCAATATCGATATTAATTCAACAAATTATTATTGTTTTCTAATTTAATCAAGTATGAAGTAAAGTGGTTACTATTTCTTCTAACAAAGAGCAGTGTTTTTCTTTTGATATTGTTCTACGTATTTGGTTGTAAGATAAGATCAAAGTTTCATTTACTTCATTTGAAATATAGAAACCAATATTTGAAGAGTTGACATCATTATCTATATCAAACCCAGTAGTCACATTTATAAAACAAAAATTGAAACCTGTTTAATACACAGGTAGAAAAAAAGCTTTACTTATGTTTAACACACTCGAATTCTGTTAAACCATTATGTAGTTTTTTGTAGTTATTAGAGGTTCCCTCTTGGGTGTGACACAATTATAATAAACTCTCGTAGAACTATTGAAAAATGTGGAAGTTTATTTAAAGATTTAAGGTGGAACCTCTCTTTTACCTGTGATAATTACATGAAATATAACCCGAAATCGTCGCTAAGTATAAAATAACGCTCAAGTAAAATCCCGCAATTGTGAAGATGGAAAGGAGTTAGAGGATTACGATCCCAACTAACCCAAAAAAATATTGCTCAAATTTTATCTTGACTCTCCGTTTATTTGATTCTTCCGACGTTTTCAATAGGACATTCGTTTTATGAATATCTTACAATGTTTAACGAAATTGTAACTTTTGCTTTGGGATATTTTCTACCATTCTTAATATTAAAGACATATGTTGACATGAAAACGCAAAACGGTATCCATTTAGTAGTCATATACGCTAAAGTTGTATGCAAACAAATATTTAAGATATATAAAATATATAAAATATATAACTTACATAAAAATAATAGCTGATAGAGTATTTTTTGGAATAATAAAAAATAATAACGAATTATTAAACTTATTATAAATATAATTTATATTACGAAATAGAAAGTACCAGTATATTTTGGAATTGAAATAATTTTTCCGTCACTTCTCATCAAGTTTTTTTTTATCTAATTCCCTATGTAAAAACATACTAACATTTCCAGCATAAGCAAATTTCAAAGTAACTTCATCGTGGCAGCTGATACGATTGTTCCAACAAAGATAAATTTCAAGGGTCAATGTTCACTGATATTCATTATTCAACATGAATTATTTCACTTAGATACAGCTGAAACCAATTTCTTTTTCTAATTATATTGAGGATAAATGGGTACAGTCAAACCCTCTATAGTCATCGCTCCTGGAAAAGACAAATCGGGTGACTGTAAGCATAGGGGGTTTGACTGAGTGATAACAAATTAATATCCATTTAAGTGTCACGATCGATTAAATTTAAACGAGTATGGTATGCTAGTATTCAATTAGTGTAAACTTTATAATTCCTGATAAATTTTAGGCCACAATTGTTCTTTGAACATTTACGTATATCGATATGGTTTCGATTATCATTGTTTAATTGACCAAAGCAATCAACACACGCATAGAGTACGTACATGTATTACGTTAACGTTAATATGCATGTAATTAGACGATTTTGCTTTTTCAATAAAATGATTTCGCACTAACATGAATTTAATGCAAAACATTTGAAAGAGAACTTCTTCTTCCCTACGGAAAATTATGAAAATGTACTTTGTTCTATAGACACTTCAACTCTTATTAATTTCTCTTAATTGATTTTTAGCATTTTTCCTCCTCATACCGTTCTCTTATAGAACTTTCTCTACATTGAGCATAGGTAGAATTCTAGAGAATTTTACACTAATGAATTTATTTCTAATCGGGACTAAATATACTTTAATTTAATTATGAGTTTTGAACAATATTCAGAATTTGCATATGTTTCATATTTTAATTCAAAGAATTAACCGTTTGCACTGAATTTCTAGCTTTACAAAGATTCTAAATGACACCATTTTTTACGTGAGTAGTTGTTATAGTTGAATTATAGCGAAATTCTTCGATGATGTCGGTGGGCTCAGGGTTGAGCCTTGTTATATATCCAGTTATTTTCACTAGACCACTGGACTTACAAAACTTTACAAGTTCAGTCTTCATATGTCTAGTTGGTCCAGTGGGATTTCCAACTTCATCATATTTTAGATTGATTTATATGGCGAATACTGTGACTCGATAATATACGTATTTCAATTTTTTACGTCGAACTTTTTATTTTCGACACGAAAGTGATGGCGGTACAATATTTATCAAATAATTATCCTTCTTCTAAAAAAACTGGCGTGAAAAAATCAATGCATCACTAGTCCAAAATGAACTTTATTACGTACTAGTTTAATATAAATTCTTAATAAATCTATGTTTAATTTTTTATTAAATTCGCATTCTATATGTTAATTTAATAGCATTCATACGCTGACATCGTAATTTACAAAATTAATTAATTCTTAGAATCAATTCTAAATTAATTCATTCTAAAAAATCAATTTCTATCTTTAGTATATATATACTTTATCAAGAAGAATACACAGTCTGAGAAATCACAGCATCAAAACAAGTACGCACAGATTTAGTCCTAAAAAATAGTGAGCTTTGAATATAAACCAAAACTTGATTATCCATGCATTCTTTTAGATTACTATGAATAAAATGTTATTTGATTGATAAACTTCAGAAAATGTTTCAATATCATCAAAGTTTAATACAGACTCCAAGATAACTTAAAAGCCAATTTATTTATAAGAAGCGTATGACATATGCTTAGAAGATATGGATTATTTACCAAAATAAATTTAATAAATTACTACTCACAAAGACACACAGAAAATACTAGCTTGCTTGAACAAAGAAATATTAAAATTGGATAGTTAATGATTAGTGATGAATAATCTGGTTTGATGAAAGCAAGTACCAGATATTTGGATCAAATATATGAAAATATTGAAAATAGTTCAATAAATCTTTAAAGATTGATATATTATATTAACAATAAAGTTTGATGATATAGAATTAATAAAATTGATAAACTTAGAAAAATTAACAGTAAAATGAATACAAATATTTATATTAATATATTAAATACAAATTTGTTAGATTCACTTTTGGAGATTATGCTAAAAAAGAATGAATTTTTTTTAGTAAGATAATAATCTGAAATATTCTTTCTAAAAATCAAAAGATTAATAAAATAACAATTTTTAATTATCATTTTAGTCTTCTAACTTGAATTCTATTAAAATCTATAAAATCAAGTTAATATTAAATTTGTAAAAGCTTTTTGACTTATTTTTTAATAGTGATAAATTGTGAAAAAATATTAAATTACTTGAAATTGTGTTAATATTAATTTTTGTAAAAGATTAAATATAGGATTTGTTTGTATTATTTATTTAATTAAAAAGTAACTAACTTTATAAATTAATATTGATTACTTATCTAATTTAATATTTATTAATTGAAACAGATACTTATATATAGATTATTCTGTTTAGTATTTTCAATTATTTTTTTTTAACTATAATCTTTGCAAGAAATGATAAATTTAATAAAAAACTTTTTTGATATTGAAAATATTTGAAAGAAATTTAGAATATGACTGTATAATAAAAAAGAAAAAATTAATTATATAATTATATAATATTAAATCTTATTATTTTAATATTAATCTTTATTATATAACTATAATTTTAACTTTTTTTTGTTATCAAGTATTTTTTATTATATAATCATATTTTTAATTTTTTTTTGATTATTAAATTTTTTTTATTATATAATTATGTTTTTAACTTCTCTCTTTGTTACTTAACTTTATTATATAATCATGCTCATAATTTCTTTTTTATCATATAACTATATTTTTAATTTCTTTCTATATTACTTATCTTTATTATATAATTATGCTCTCAACTTCTTTTTTTATTATCAATATTTCTTTTATTATATAATTATATTTCCAATTTTTTCTTTTATTATCAATTTTTTATTGTATAACTATGCTTTTAACTTTTTTTCTTTATTATATAATTATATTTTTAACTTCTCTCTTTATTATTAATTTTTTTATTATATTGTTACAAGTTTGTTCACTAATCGTTAAATTAGCTTACAAACGAGAACCTGGGTTAGGAGAGGATATAAACTGATAAAGAAAATATTAAAAGAAAAAGAGGGGTATCTAAGGCCTATGCCAATTTCTACGGAAATTGTGTTTACTTGAAAAGAGATAATAATATGGGAGA
>CAJVPL010000510.1:0-24735 GCA_910591945.1 Ambispora gerdemannii
AAAAGAAGATTACTTAATAATTAAATCATTTGAATTAAAAAGAAGATTTCTGAACTCATTCTAGCAGTTCAACAAAATGAACACATCGTTACCTCTCTTTATTAAATTAGTTTCTCCCAACCTTAATCATTTAAATACATAAAAGTCTTTAATAACTCTCCCACTTAATTGAGACATGTAAAGAACACGTGATCTATACTTGAAAGTTAATAAACCAATGGAAACAGTAACAATATCATACCTAAAATCGATTTATTACAAACTGTAAAAGAAACTGTATTTAGTTTTATCTTAGATATGAATTCAATGACAGGTTTAACTTATTGAAAAGAGAATATTGTAAGTTTTCTAGCTGAAGATAAATGACCAGTAGAATTAAAAAAACAACTTGAAAAGACTTTAAAAAAACAAATGAGTAATAGTGAAATATTGAAGCAATATCTTAAAGTTAAACAATTATTAGCTAACATTCTAGTACAATATTATCAGCAATCAAAAGAAAAATTAATAGAGAGCTTAGACTTTAATCTTATATGATTGCTAGGAGAACTTATCAAATATTTTTTTCTGAAGAAGAAATAGATCAAAAAAATTTTGACTTATAATTAACGCCAACAAAGATATATCAAATGAGAAATCGAGAAATTAAGAACTTTATACAATAATTTCACAGGAGCTCAATCTTTTCAAAGAGGGTGCAAATATTATAATTATGTTATAAAATTTGTTAATTCTATAATTTGTAATATTTCATGAAATTATGAAAATTATGTAAAAACTTAGAATATTTCACAATTTCTTTATATATTATTAATATTAGAATTTGTATATTTTTATTTTTCTACTTCATACTCCTATACTTTTTATATTTTTTATACTTTTTTACCTTGTACTCCTATACTTTTATACTTTTTCTATTTTTCTACTTCGTACTTTTATATTAAATTTTATATCATTTCTATCTTATACTTTTATACTTTTTATATTTTTTATACTTTTATATATTTATACTTTTTATACTTTTTATATTTTTATATTTATTTATTCTGAGTAGATCTAATTTAACCAATTAAAATTCTTGAAGATTTATACTTTTTCTCCTTTATTTCTCTACTTTCTATATTTAGTAAATTGGAATTCTATTTTTAGTTAATAATTATAATTAATTAGTAATAAGAATCTTTTGTTGCTAGTTATAATATTCCAATTCTGATTATTATTTTTATTGAATTCTTCTTCTATAAGTTTAATATTGGATTTTGATATTATATTACTTCTATTATCAAATATGTTATTATTCCAATTATTACATGAATTATTTTTTTATTGTTATTGTTATTGTTATTGTTTTCATTATTTTATTATTGTTTTTCATTATTTTTGTTATTATTTTTATTAATTTTTGTATTATTAATATTATTTTGATTATTAATCAATCTATTTATTTGATTTTTTTCTTTAATCATATTATCAAAAGAGGAGAAAAGAGAAATATTTGAAGGATACTTTCTATTTGGATATTTTTGTTGAGATTATTATTTTTAGTTTCTATTATATGGGGGTGAGTCAACAGAAACCAAGCAAATTATATATGTAATACATATATAATTTGCTTGATTTCTATTGACTTATCACCATATGTATTATTATTAGTTTTCTTTTTAGAAAGAGATTTTTTAATAGAATGAGTGATGTACAAAGTAGCTTTATTCTTTGTTGAAAGATTTTTTTAGATGAATTTTCTGGTGTTTTTGGATAGTTTACTTCTTTTTTTTTGTTATTTAACTAAAAAGAATCTTTATTATTATTATTTTTGATTATATTGATTACGTTTTAATTAATATTTTTTTGTTGTTAATTTTTTTGGTTGTTTTTAGTATTTCTTGATTTATTTTAATTAGATTAAAGTCTTTTTGATTAGATTTTTTAGTGTTAGTATATTCTTCTAACAATTTAAATATTTTTTATATGTTTTTATTTGAAGAAAAAGGGTTTGAAGTAGCTGAAAAAAATTTTTTCTTTTTCTTTATAATACAGAAAATATTAAAAATTAATATATAAAAAAAAGATTGCTAAAAAAATTTTAAAAGTCTAGTTTGAGTTCAATTTGAATTTCAAATATAACTTGAATCTGATCAAAAATTTGGTTTAGATAAATATTTAATAAGCTTCTAAATAAAGTTATAGATCAGAATTAGAGCTACAAATTGATATAAAATAATAGATATTGAAAAAAAATGCTCAAAAAGTTATTTAAATTTAAAAATTATTTTTAATTTTTATAATTTTAATTCATTTTGGTAATTACTTTATATTAAATATTTATTTTGCTATAGTAATAATAAACTATAATTATAAATAAAGTTATAATCAAAAATATAAACTATAATTTGATATAAGATAGTTATTATTAATAATAATTATTCAAAGAAATATATATAATTTATAATAAAATTTAATAATTGTAAAAATAAAAATAATTTAATTATTACTAAGTACATATTTAATTTTTACTAAATAATATAATTGATATTTGACACTTATAATTAAAATTGTAACTCTTATTTAGAATCACAAATTAATATATACTGATTTTTAATTAAATTCAAATCAGACTTGAATTTATATAATAATTTGATCTGATTTGAGTTCAATTCAAACTTTAAACTTTTTTTAACTCAAGTTAAAGTCTGATTCAAGTTCAGTTCAAATCTTGAATCAGATTTGAATATAAATAAGATATTTTGAGAAATAAAATAGATATTTTGAATTAATAATTACTAAAATAAGAAATAATAAATAATAATATAATTATATGATTATTAGATAATATATATATATTATTTTTATTAATTTGTTATTTTGCTATTATTTTTAGAGATTTTTATATTTTCTATTATTTTTAGAAAATTTATTAATTAAAGAATTTTTAAAAATAATTTAACAATAAAATGAATTATCTTATCTTTAATTAAATATATTTTTATATTTTTTAGTATATTATTATTGATTAAGTTTTATATAAATAATATATTATATAATCTTATATAATATATTTCTTATTTTAGTTAGTAATTTATTGTGTCTTAATTATTTTATAATATTATTTTAAAACTAATTGTTAATTAGACAAAAATTTATATGGCAAAACAATAATATAATTCAATTTTAATTAAAAATTATCAATATTAATTGGAACTTCATTTTTGCAATTTGGTATTGGAAGAGTAATATTTATCTTAATATACATTAATTAAAACAGCTAATCTCAAATCATTTGCACTCAAAAATTTTTATAAAGTTTATCTATAACTAAGAATACTTGTCTAAACTCTTTCAAAAAAATATTATCATAATTTTGATGAATTATTATACACTAATTATTAATTAGAATTTCAATATAATTTCAGTTATATAACAGGTTTCAAAACTTATCAGAATTTCAGTAGGCTATTTACTAATAGTTTATTATAATTTCAACAGAATTTCAGTGATTACTAAGAGATTTTAGCAAGCAATCTTACCTATAATTCAATATTTATTCAATATTTGGTCAGAAACTTATAAAAATTCTTATTGCAAATCTTGCTTTATAAAAGCATAATTCACAGAACACTTTTGGTATTGTCACAAATTAACACATAAACATGAACATATTATTCAAATAATAATTAAATACTGGCTTAATTTAATTAACAAAGAAAAAATCAAATTATTTTTAATAATATAAATTGACATCCATTCAATTTTTTTTTGCAAGAAATAGTTCACACAAATATCAAAATGGTACATAACTGGATATTTCAAATGATAACTTTCGAAGTTATTCAAAGACAAATAAGAGAAGATGTTTTATTAACAATCTTTATCTTTATTTATTATTTTGATGTGAGCTTCTTTTTTTCAGTGAGAAGCTTCTATTTATACAATTTTGTTATTTATAGAAAGAATATATATATTGTAAAGCTAATAAATATTTAACTATGGTGCATAATATCTAAAGTCATAAATGTTTGTATTTTATAAATGTATAAACTTCTTTGCTAAGTTAATACAAAATTTAATTTTTTCTAGCATATTTATAGATTAAATTTTGTATGGTGCATAAATTCTAAAGTCATCAAATGTTTATATTTTATAAAATGTATAAACTTTTTTACTAAGAAGTAAATACAAAATTTAATCCGTGAATATGATAGAATAGCTTTTTCGGAGCATATTCACGGATTAAATTTTGTATTTACTTCTTAGTAAAGAAGTTTATCATTTTATAAAACATAAACGTTTGATAACTTTAGATTTTATGCACCATATAAACTTCTTAGCAAAGAAGTTTATACATTTTATAAAATACAAATATCTGATGACTTTAGATGTTATGAACCATACTAAAAGAATGACTATAAAAACGGAACTCATATTCGAACTACGTAATAATCGAAAAATGTCATGAAAATTTGTTGTTGATTTTTGCTTCCAGTGGGCTTTTATGACAACTGGAAGTCCATTGGAACAATCAATTTAATATTAATTTTGCTTCCAATGCCTTCCAATGACCTTCCAATGAACTTCCGAATGCTTCCATTGACAACACTGAATAATGACAATCACAATCACAACCACGACTATAGCCGCATTGTTACACGATAACATATTAGTTTGATTTCCCGAATCAAGATAATTAATTATGACAAATTCTACAACACTACAATCACATTCGTTACATGAGATATTAGTCAAGGTTTCCCAAGTTAAGAATATTGTAACGAATTCTACAACAGTATGCTTTAGGAGAAGTATAACTTTATTGCAATAAACTTACAATTAATTTACGATAAGTGATAAAAACAAAAACAAAAGATTAAGTTTGAGTTACAAGCTAACGATAAAGTTTCTATCTAATTTAGGTATCGGTAGAGAATTTTGTGAATTGTGTACATGACGAGGGGGTAATTTAACAATTCTCCCGAAACTGTATTACAATGGCCCTGACGATAATTGCTTTGATTATAACGATAGTGAGAATTTCTGGTGTAATACATGTATTGCGCACGTTTTAGCGTTAATATCAGCTCATTGAAAAAATGTATAAAAGCAGCATGTATCTTTAACCAAAGAGTTTTTCTTTACGTTAAAAACGATTATAAACGGCTTGCCGTGATCACGTTTTTTTCTTCTGTATTATTAAAAAATTTGCGACTGGTCGCAATAAAAATCTTGACAAATATATCGTCATATTTTTTAGACAGAACAAGAAAATCTAAAATTTTAAAATCATACATATTCAATAAATACAATACGTCAGCTACGAAAATGAATCTCAGCATCCCCAAAATCCTTTTAATTCTCGTATTCTTTATGGTTTTCTTGGAGATGGTAATTGCAACGCCAATGCCCATACCTACACCCAAGAAGAAAAAGAAGAAAAACAAAAAGAAGAAGAAGCCAAAGAAACACAGCGGCAATCACTCAGGAGACGGAACATTCTTCAATCCGGGGCTTGGTGCTTGCGGCACGACAGCAAATGATAATACGATGGTTGTTGCATTGGCAGCTCCAGACTTCGACCCACATACTCCTCCTAGTGGAAATTCAAATCAGAATTCCTTATGCGGAAAACGTGTACGTATTTTCCGAAATGGGAAATCAGTCGATGCTACTATTCAGGACAGATGTCCACCACCTTGTAAAGTTGGGGACATTGATATGTCGCCTGTGGTATTTAATAAAATAGCAAAGCCAAGCGAAGGAAGAGTTTTAGTTTCTTGGAAATATATATAAACATAAAAATGAAAAAGTGGATATTTACTTTGACCGGTTTAGAGTGATTTCTACACACAAAAATGAAGATCGATATACATGTATAAAAGATTATGTATTTGTAGTATTCTTTTATTTTGTACCATTTTACAAAATATTGCATTTATTAGTATCGGTATAAATATAATAAATATGGTTCAAGTAATCTATACTCAACAATTTGTTTCAATTTTTAAAATCTTTCGACTCAATGTAGAGACAAAATTTTCAAAATTTGACCGGTAACTTTATAGAGCTTATCATAAAGAACAAAGTTACCGGTCAAATTTTGAAACAAATTGTTGAGCAAGTATAGATTACTTGAACCATATCAGTTTTGACCGAAGACGAATTATTTTGTGTATATTTTTTTGTTATACATATTACTGTATGCGATATAAAAAATAACTTGCAACCATCTCGTTAAATCTAATCCCTGTTTACGTATTGAGAAAACTGTTATTTCTATTTTAATAATGTTACCGAAAAATCAACTACATGTACATGTATACGTATGTATCTGAATATTAATAAACTTGTGTACATGTATATGTCGGACCCAGTTTGTCAATCCGCCAAATTGACAATTTGGCGGATTGACAAACTGGATCCGACATACAGTGGCTCACATAAGAAACGCAACATGAAAAGCTTCACGAAAAAAGGAGTATAGAAACTATAGATATCAAATTGATTTTGGGGGTGCTAGAATTTTTTTCCGTGAAACTTTTCATGTTGCGTTTCTTATGTGAGCCACTGTATATAATGAATGACTCGATAAACCGACAACTCTCGATAAACCGGGGTTTTATGTTTTTGTTAATGGAACGGGACCATCCAATCCTGCGCAATGACGCTAATTTTGAATTGTAGATCTTATACCTAATAATCGATCTGACCAATCAGAACTCTTTATTTTTATTGGTAAACGTCAATTTCATAAATTTATATCGAGAAAGAAAAATCAACCAAATCATAGCTTAATCAAAAAGCTATTAAGTAGTTTGTTAAATTATTTTTTATATATATCGATGTATTATCCTTCCTTTTAAGTTATAACACTTGATATGATGCCATCTAAAGTGGATGTACTATCTTGACCAACCCTGCATAACTTGTTCATTGTCGAGTCAAACAAACACCATGTTTGTCTTTTACATGTACATGTACATGTACATGTATAACGATAATCACATTTACTAAGTCAAATTTTGTAATGCTTTTTAACAAAATTTTTGGTGTTTTTTTTTTTTGATGTGACAAACACTTTAGCAACAATAATGTTTCAGAAACTCATAGAAGTTTGAATTAGCCGATCAGTTACTCTAAAAAGAGTGAGATCAGTGCTCTGTGCTTAATCTACATGTACATGTATGTAAAACTAGAATAATAAGAACAATACGACTCAATTGATAAAATAATAAATACCCAATTTGTATACAACAAAAGAAAAAACGGATTTTGTAGATAAATTTCTGAAACCATTTAATTGCATTATAGTACATGTACATTTAAATGTCTTTTAAAACATGATATTCATACAAGTTTGAGCCAATCTGTTCGATTCAATTTCATTCCTTATTTTCAAAATAGAAAACCTCGTGACAATTTTAATTCAATTGTCTTTGTCTCAACAAAACAAAAAAAAACTCAAAGCATAATCTGTCTTTTTTGTATTTTGATCTTTAATTTTTTTGTTATTGTCTCTTTTCTCACTGTCCTACTATTGCGACTCTTGTGTATACTACAACAAATTCTTTATTGTGCCGATTTCCGCTGGTTTTTTTTTTGAAACGCATTGCTGCACAAAGTAAATACGGGTTAGTGTGTGTAATTGTCAATAGGATAAAGAGTTTTTTTTAGACAGCTTTGCATGAGTTATATTTTCTGAATAAAATATTATTTGGTTGTGCAAAAATATTATCATATATATTTTGATAAAAACAAAGATTGAATCAACTATCAATCTATAGCACACGACAAACTCGTTGGTTTTCTTAGATTCATTCATTTAGCGTTAGAGAACTGTTTTTATGTAAGTTTCGATTCAGCCATCCTTGATATTAATTAATACCGATACTTAACCAATTGATTTATCGTTATGTATTTCGTTGTACATGTATCATGGTTGATATTTACCAATCACTTCTTTTTACGCAAAAGAAATGATTAGTTATCGTTATACATGTACAAATAAGTCAATGTAATAGGAAAATTTATTTACCTTGTTCGACAGAACTGACCTCCTAATTTAGTATCTGATAATTAATTATCGTTATTTATTGTTGCTATTATTACGGTATCTGTCGGTCAATTATTATTGATGCACGACAACAACAACATGTAGGGATGAAAACAACACGGAGAAATTAACGCCATTAACATACTTCAATTGTTGTACATGCATATACATGTATGTGGCTCTATTAATAACCTTTTTAAAAATTAATGGCGTTGTCTTTTTCTATAAAAGCAACAGGCTTTTCTTTTCTTTTCTCTTTACCTCTTCGGCCTTGTCCTCTATATAACGTTAAATCGATCATTTACGCTGAGCGTATTTTTTTTTTGCTTTGACCTGGTGTCGAAGTTTTAAGACATTAAATATCTTTAAATATAAAAAATCGGCTGTGTCGTATTTTTTTTAAGACAAACCATTTCAACATAAACTTAAAACAATTGCAAGTCGATCAGCATTACATTAACGTTAAACCCAAAAAATTAAATCACATCACAATGAAATCCAGTCTATTCAAAGCTCTCATTTTCCTCATGGTTCTCATGCTGGTAATCGAAGCTGTAGTTGATGCTTCGCCAATTCCAAAAAAGAAAAAGAAACCAAAAAGTAGAAGTAGAAAACATCCAAAATCTAGTGTTAGCAGTGGTGGTAGCAGCACTACAAGCACCCCAAGTGGTGGCACCACCTCAAGTGGTACCGGCTCACATTCAGGCGAAGGTACATACTACAATCCCGGTCTCGGTGCCTGCGGTCATCAAGATGACGACAGTTCTAGTGTTGTTGCACTTGCTGCACCAGATTTCGATCCATCCACCCCGAACGGAAATCCGAATAAAAACACATTATGTGGTAAAAGAATTCGAATTTACTATAATGGAAAACAGGTTGAAGGCACAGTCCAAGACCGGTGTCCCGAATGCAAAGCGGGAGATGTTGATATGTCACCCACTATGTTTGATGCAATTGCTGATCGTTCACTGGGCCGTATTCCTATTACATGGGATTTCATATAATTATTAGTAATTGTGTAATTGAGAATATTTTATTTGATTCTTATATTCATCATTTCAAAAGAATTCTGGTTAGTACTTTTAGAATGATAAAATAACAAATTATTTATACTGGTAATTTCTATTTTTCAATCACTTTGCTAATTTTTCAGTCATCCACAACGCCTTTATTTTTGTATACATATAAAATTCTGTCATTATTGAGAATAACTTGTAGTATATTATCCTAGAAATTGTAAATTTATTCCTATATACGTAAGAGTAACAATTACTGTATTCACTAAAATAAAAGATTTTTTATCGTTTTTATTGATTAATGATATATAGGTACTCTCAACTGTTATATTTTAAATTCGTGAAAAAATTAATTTTTGCTGTCCGGATAGGGATAACAATAACCACTAACGCTAAATGGTTTTAGCATAAAGGTACTCCTCCGCCCTTGTAGAAAATCTAAACTTTATTTTAGTCCATTTTTTTAATAAAACCAATTACGTATTGATTCATGATTCATTTTCTTCAAAAATTTTATTACTAAATCAATAGTGATAAATCCAACGACATCCCACTGGTCGAACAGAGTAAAAAATTACAAACTTACAATTTTGTCCTTGTTTTTGTCCAAAAGCAAAAATATGGGTTAATTTTTTTCAAAAAGTTGCATTTTCAACTACGTATACTTTTACCCATATTTTAGACCAAGTTTACAAATTGTGTTAACCAATCGGAGAACAATAAATGCACGTGAAAAATCTTTATTAACCAATCATTTTAATCATTTTTAGATCCAAATTTTTTTGTGTCGAAAAAAAACAAAACTGACAAATTGTTAATAACTCGAGTTTTATTAAGCAAACCCAGGCTGAGTGACTAAGAAAAAATGTTCAGCGTGCAATTTTGGATTTAATCGCGGACTAACGCTAAGTGTATACCTATTGATCGCGTAAATGCTACTAAGGCTAGTACATGTACTCTTATCGATTTCAGATTGCAGTGTAATAATAATAAACCTGACATCTGGATTTGTCAAAACTCGAAACAAAAATATGGGTTAATTTTCCTATTTTTACCTGTACTTTAGACCACAGGTGAAACTTATCCTGTTCGACCAAGTGTCCTATATTAACAAAACAAAAAATTGAGCTATGAAACGGCAGGTTGTACATGGAAACAAGTTTAAATATCAGTGGAAAGAAGAATGGTATTACATTATCGTTATTATGATTTTTATCCCACTTTATTTAGGGGATACCGATGCTTTTATACGGCAAAATACGGTATCTGTAATTTTTGGCTAGTTATGTAAATTGAGTAAATAAGGCATTTTAAATGCTACGTATATATCGATATGCATGTGGTCGAAACCTATTACGTACATGTCATGTACATGTAATTTTCATTGAAATAATATAAGTACGTAGTATTTTAATTTCTTGCAACGGATATATCGATATCTTTTCTTGCATAAATATCTAACACTCAAGAATTTCACCGAAATTATTTCTTTTAAATTTTCAAATTAAAAATAATAACAATCAGAATAATAATCTAACTGCAAAGTAAAAAATGAATTCAAATTCAAAAACAATAATAAAATACTACAAAACACTATTATACCTATACCTATTCTTCATAAAAGGTATATGGACACAATTAGATGATAATGATGCCACCTACTATTACAGACCCGGCGAAAGAACAGGAACCACAGCGAGTCTTGTTGGCGATAAACTTTATTTCATAGGAGGGATGTCATTAAGTCAAAGTTACACCGATTTATTTTATCTTGATCTATCGACGAATTTTAGTTCATCAGTGCCGGCATTTATGAATACAAATAAGACTTTGGCGAATTTCAATGGTAACAGTTTTGGGACTACGACAGTTGGCGGAAAGAATGGATGGACTATTTTTCTTTATGGTGGGCAAATTCCTGTATGTGTTATTTTTATTTTTTTTTTTGATATTCTAGTAGCGATTATATTTTAGTTCATATAAAATTTTTATAATTTAAACAAAGCAATCTAACAACTCGCTAAGTTCACCAAATGACCAAAGCGGCGACGTCTACGAACTTGATCCCTCAACAAATACAGAATCACTAGCAAGACTAGATTTCACTGGCCCACTGCCTGATGGGCGAGACAATACAAAAGCAGCGATGGATAGTAGTGGATTAATTTATATTTGGGGCGGCTTTAACACCGATAGAGCATTATGGATATGTGACACAACTGCATTAAAGTGGACGAATTCAACTCCTTCGTTTAATCCGAAATCGCGAGGCGATTATAGTGTCACGTTGTTGCCAGATGGGCGACTTATTTATATTGGAGGAGCTTTGACGAGGAATGCGAGTAGTTTCACGGATATAAATCAGGTATGATTTATTTTTTCGTTATTTTTTTATTTTTTGAGAGATTATTTAATTTATTATTATCGTTAATATGTAATATAGATTTGGGAATATAACACAAATGTGAATATTTGGATAAATTATGTATGTATACGTAATTGAATGAAATTATCTTTTTATTTGCTATTGAAAATAACGATAACTCTATATTAACATATATTTAGACTGCTAAAGGAGCAAATATTACAAATAGGGCACGACATAGTGCAGTCTTGGGTATTAATAAATATTTCCAACTCGTATTTTACAAAATAACAATTTTTACTAAAGAAATATTTTTATAATATAATTAATAGCTCCAGATGGATATAGTATAATAGTATATGGAGGAGTTTCCCCAACTCCACTATCATTACAGAATTCTCTCGTTGTAATGGATACAAGAAGCTTCACATGGGTATTTCCCGGTGTGAAAAATCGACCACCAACAATCATTCCAAGTCATCATACTGCAACGATGATCGGAGATATAATGGTTGTAGCTTTTGGTAATTTTAATTTATTTACCAGTAATATCGATATGGTGCATAAAATCTAAAGTCATCAAACGTTTGTATTTTATAAACTGTATAAACTTCTTTACTAAGAAGTAAATACAAAATTTAATCCGTGAACATGATAGAATAGGTCTTTTCTGAGCATATTCACGGATTAAATTTTGTAGTAAAGAAGTTTATACAGTTTATAAAATACAAACGTTTGATGACTAGATTTTATGCACCATATGAAATTGATTTAATATCTGAATTTTAATAATATTAAAAAATTGTATAGGATCTGAAGATGAAAAACCCAGCAAATCAGTATACCTCCTCGACACAAAAAATTCCACTGATTACAAATACGAGTGGGTATCCACATACACCAAACAACCACTACCTACCACAACGACCACGATCAATCAAACAATTGTCAACGTGACAAATAATAATACATCAAATACAGCCGCGATTATTGGTGGTGCTATTGGCGGTTTCATATTTGTGTTTGCGTTGGTCGCCGTTGGTATAGTTTACTATCATCGACGCGAGGCCAAGCAAAACGATATTACGAACGATATTGCGGAGCATGGTCAGTTGTCAGAAATACGGCTAATTTAATCTATAGTTTAATTAAACGGCTTTTTTTTTACATAAATATTCCGAATCTATACTACATTCATAAACATATTATCTTAAAAACCAATTATTCTAATAACAAACACAAAAGATATCTATTTCTACAAATATACATGTAATATGAAGCCAATTAATGGACTAATCAAATTTTATTGGGCAATAAGTTAATAACATGTGTGATGGGCAGTGTTGAAAATTCAATGTTCTCATTGCATTCAAAGAACATTACAATATTTTTGAGAACATTATGGTTACAAATGTTCTCTTATTTGATCAGATTAGATTAGATTAAATGAATTGCTGTTTTGGGTATTCTCGTTAAGCTATTGTACAATCTTTATTCATACCGTGTTCGTCATATATAATGAGATATACTGTTTCATATATTAGAATATGGTAGAAAAAAGCTTATTACACCATATTAAATTTTGAATTTACTTCTTAGTTGAGAAGTTTATCCATTTTATAAAATACAAACGTTTGATGACTTTAGATGAGATGGTATGCACCATACCGATACATCATGAAAATTGATCAAAAACATACGTATAAAATTTAAATATATATACTTTGATATATTACGAACAAGTTTTTTAAGGCAACTTATTAGCTTAAAGTATTAAAAAAAGCCAAAAAAGAAAATTTTTTAATTAAATTTATAGCATTATATCAAAAAATAAAAATCAAATATGTTATTAAGTAGTCTTAAGAAAACTTGTTTACAATATATTAAATTATATATATCTGTAAATTTTTATATATTTCAAGAATGCCAAAATAAAAAATGGCGTATTTTTCTCATTATATATGGCGAGCACTGTAAATGAAAAAATTGCTTTGCACTTCCTTTCTTTGACTAATGCTGTTATAGAATGTATTTTTTCTTGATATAATGAAATTGTAAATTCATTGAACATTTAAAATTCTCTATTAAGAATAATTTGGTTTAATTGATAACATAATACAGTATTGAAAATGAATTTTCGACACTGATTAATACTGTATCGGTATATCGATATTCTTTAAATGCATCAATATCGATATACGTACATGTACGTATAATTTCAATTCTGAAAATTATCGTTATCGTTATCGTTATTGACAAATTTACAATTAAGTTGTTAGCCAACATGAGCTAGCGCTAGACAAGGAACCGGTAAGATTGAATTGTACAACGGCAACGCCATGACGTCGACATGATGACAATACGGTGATAACATGGTGACAACGTGGTGACAATGTTGCGCTTATTGTTAAGTTGGGGCGAATTGAGGGATTTCTTCTAACGCAACAAGACTTTAGATTATTAGACTGAGTGATGTTTATTTCGTTATCTAGAGCCTGTGCCGATATCTACAGATATCGTTGATTATAGACAAAAGCCTTAAACTCTTAAAAATATTAACTACAATCGTTGCTTTTTCTAGACAAAAGCCTTAAACTCTTAAAAATAATAACGATAATTACGATCACACAAAAACAGTTTTTCATTAACAATGCGATTCTACATAAAACAATGCCTTTTCTGGTACAAAGGACCTAACCGACAATCAATATAACGATTAAAGTGGGGAAATGGGGGGGGGAGAGTTTTACAAGCGATAATTTACTTAGGGGAGAATAATTTTACGCAATAATTCAAGTTTAATTTCGCTTGGAGAACAATTGTACGCAATGTGAATTCTCTTTTTACAAATAGCTTACTTGAAGAATAATTGTTCGCAATATGAATTCTGTTTTTTTTATTAGTAGCCCGTGGGCCATTCTTTTATACGTTTTTTGTGTGTAATTTTTGTACTATCAAACTATCAAAGAAGAGAAAGCATAACGTTTTACTAAAAATAAAATAAAAAAGAGTTTATAACGGACGCTCTATAATCGATAGAAGAAACTGTTACAAAATCGAAAACTAATGGAACCGTGCCGAAGATTGATAAAGAGATGCTGAAAACTGATGCTGAAACGCTGAATGATGAGGAGATGCTGAAAACGATGAGGAGATGCTGAAAAACAATGAGGAGATGCTGAAAACAATGATGAGATGCTGAAAAATAATGAGGAGACGCTGTAAAAAGAACGCGGGGAGTGGCGTAATTCCGTGTCGCATATTAAAAGGGGAACTTGTTGTTTTTATTAGCATGTCGTCATGTGAAAAATCTTAGAACCCTGCCACGGCGAAAAAATGTGTCGGATCACGTGATGTCGATCCAAGCCATTGAAATATCCGATTCATATTAAAGGTCAAGTATTAGGATTTGGGTTAGAGCTCGAGTGAACATTATATACATTATATACATTATATATAAAATTTCCTTCCCGACATTTTTTAATAGTGCTTCAAGATATCTGTTTCCCGTATTTTCTTGTTTCGGATTTGTTTTGCCAGAACTGATCAAAAATTTGCCACATTTCTATTGGTTGCGCAGATTTTTACCGTTGCTAGGGTATTAGAAAAATCTACCGGATTAGGAAACCTGCGGTATTGTTGACGATCGTGATGGGAATTCGCTGCAACGTTTACCGATTTTGGAAATCAGCAACGCCCAACATACATTAATCCGACGTTATTGACATCCGCGACTCGTTTTTCTGTCGATTATCCCCGAAGAACCGTAGTCGAGGAAGTTTGTCCGCCGGCGGTAACAAAAACATGGTACAGAAATTAAATTAATAATAGAAGGGAAAGTAGAGTAGGAGGGGGTAGAATTAGGATAGAAGGAAAAAAGGGAATACTAAACATTGAATGAATTAAAATGCATATCGATGTGGAAATATTTGTTGCATACTGAATTATAATGGTCCGAATCATTCAATCCGTAATCCGGATTTGACCGACTAATTATAACAATCGATTTGGAAAATTTTGAGTGATTTAATCCATCCGGCGAGTTTGATTTCAATAAAATAAGTTATATTTTGACCTTTTAGATATACGTAGTTAATATAATTACATCATATTTAACAATAAAATAAAATTTAGTTGATTTCCTTGGACAATCGGATCTAATCGGGACCTCTACATATACCATTTTTTGTATTGAATATTACAATTTCGAAAATCTCGTAATGCAAGGTCATAATTCCGCCTATACTATCACCTGCTAACAGTTGCAATATTCTCAATCAGCCAGAATTAAAAAAATTTTATCTGTCAACAAGTTGTTTGTGTCCTGAAATCTTTTAGTGCACGAAAAAAGAAGGATTCCATCTGTTAGGCTGTTCAGCCGACAATACATTGAAAAATACATACAAGAAATAGCTAAAAATTTTGATGCCGATAACAAGCTACCAACTGATTTGATGTTTTAGGGAACTTCGAGAATTGATCAAAAATATCGGAGACCAAAGTTTTGCAGATGGAAAGTTGATGAAAATGCGGAAAATTAAAGTACAGTCAACTCTGGATATAACTTTTTATAATGGGCACGGATATAACCACAATTTTTAAATTAAATATTTGATATAACGAACTTCTATTAATAGAATTGTCAGTTCGTTATAAACAGGGTTGACTGTATTATATGAATAGGTAAACTTAGTTTATTTTTTACTGCCATCCAATTGTACTGTGTATTGATAATGATAATACATCGGTGCATCGACCCAAAACATGATTTTCTTGATCTTTTTGTGCATAATGACATCGGTCCCGAAACCGTTATTGAAAAATGATGAATCTTTTCCTCCGTACAACAAAAACCTTACCATCAAGGACGCCAAGAAAAATTCCAATCTTTGTTGAGGAACAGGAATACAACTAATTTAACCATCATCCTGGTTCACGCATTTCTCCTTTTCAGATTAACAAACGACTTCTGGCAAAAGAACTACATCTTGTTTATTTCGATATGATAATTTGATGCCGGAAGCCAAAACGTTGGTCCGGGGCAGCAATCTTATCGTTATGAAAGAATATGGCTAAGAAGAAATTAATGAGTTTGATGCGTTGTGTGGATCGCTTAATGGAAACGCGATAAGACCGAAAACTGTATAAAGATTCGATACTTGCCAGATCTGAGTTTTTGAAACTGATGCCTGGGAAAGGGCAAACAGTTTAATGAAGGGACTGTTGTTTTCCTTCTTTGACTCCGAGAGCATATATTAATGCAACTGCAAGTTTATTTTAGAAATACAATTATTGTTATTAATGATTTATTGGTGCAGTTCAGGACGTCTCATCGGCTGCCAACGAAATATCATTTGTATCGAGTGACACCCGAAGCACGACATAAACATCACATTTCGAAAATTTATAAAATGGTTTTAATTTAATTCAAAGACTTGTTATGTGAATGTACCCATTTGATTTTTATGTGCAACCCAAAATGTATGGACTGTACATGTATATGCACTAAACGGCCGGAAAGATTGGGTAATAAGGATTTCGCATAAAGAATCGTGTGATAAAGAAATACATGTATAAAGAGACTCGGTTTCTAGAAACAGCAAATATTATTACATATACGTAGACTCTAATGCGTATTACGTATGTACTTCAGATAATATTATATGCAAACATGCATAGTAAAAAAAGAACATTTTAAAAAATACCTGTAACCAACGCACTATAACTTCCCCTTCACTCGTGGCGATTCTAATAACTTTTTAGTAAAACAATTGTTATCGTTATGCATAAAAATAATAATTACGATAATAATAAAGAATTCAAATAAAATAAATAAATACTACCCCGCCTGTATTTTTTTTATTGTTTTCATGTTTTTAATCTTTGGCTTGCTGTTTTATTTTCATTCTTTTAAGCTTTAGCTTGCTGTTTTATTTTCATTCTTTATTTTTTTAAAAAAAAATTGACGCTGAGCGTTGTTAGGCTTTGACCTGGTGTTGAATACCTGGTGTCGAATTCTACTTAGAAAATTTAGATAATATATCAAAATCAGGAAAACAAATAGATCAACGTAATATAATAATGAAGCTAAATATTATCCTAATATTAATAGAAATTAGCTTTTTCTTCGAGTCTATAATCGCTCTCGATAATAATAATAATAATAATAATAATAATCATAATAATAATAATAATAATAATAATAATAATAATAATAATAATAATGATTCAATGCCAATCATACAAAATGTAACTATACAGCCGTTAAAGAATAACGATACTTTAAAAAATGACACTCTAATCATACAAAACACAACACTAGTCCAAAACGTAACTTCGGTACAAAGCTTTGCAAAACCTGATGCCGCAAAAGGACTCCCTGGCAATGGAAAATACAAAGGTGACGGTACCTGGTACAAAATGACCGATAACGTTCAAATAGCAGGCCAAGTCTCATGCAACAGTAAACTCTACAACCACAACAATGATTACATTGTAGCACTCAACAAACCAGACTACCTTAAATACGCGCCCGAAAAACAAAAAAACGACGCGCCCACTAGTTTGGCATGCGGTAAAAAGGTCAGAATCTATCACATGAAAGATGAGAAAAGCCAGATTAAAAGTGTCGATGCAACTATTGTTGATTTGTGCCCAGAATGTAAGTCTGGCGATTTGGATTTGTATCAGGTGGTGTTTAATAAGTTGTCGGACAACAGTATTGGACGGATTAGTATTAGCTGGGAGTTTCTTGATGAGGAGCCTCCGGCAAAGGTAGATTTTATAAATTTCATTATAGCCTTTTTCAGGTCTGAAAAAATTCTAATGCTTTTAATTTAGAATTCAAATGCAAGCCGGCAATTTTATTTGGCGAACGGTAGTGCATTATTATTCACTCTCACTTTAAGTCTTTACTTTGGATATGTGTAAATCACTTTTACAAAAAAGGTTGTATTAATAGCAAAAGCTACCGGAATTAAATAACAGATATTAAACATTAATCATTCGCTATCTAACATTGAATATATTAGCATACATTTTGATTAAAGTAATCATTTGGCTATACACTATATCATTTGTGTTAATGATTGTTAGAATTTCATAAAGCTTTGAAAGTTTTTTTTTTTACATAGCAGAATTATTGCGAAGTTCATGTCATCGCCACTATAGCTATTAGTAAAATATATAATTTCTACCAAGCACAGTTTACGCTTTATAATATAATAAACTTTTGAAAATTAAAACCATATATTTTCTTAAGAACTCTCGTTATAGTAAATTTTTCGAAAAATTTTTTATGTTTCCCAAAGTCAACTGTAATGTAACTTTTGTTGAATATTTATATTCTAGAATTTATATAGAGTATTAAATCTATTTAGGAAGAAAGTTTCAGGATATAGCAATAGCAAAACCAAATAAAAATTCTATTATTTACAGAGGGGCGTCTTAAATATTGTTGACACTTTTAAAATTAAGTAGAAATTATACATTTAAAATTTATATAATATATAATATTTTTGAAAAAAAACCAAAGAACACAAAATACACGCAGCAGATTTATATTTTAAATTATATTTTTTTGCTCAAACAAAAAATGCTTTTTCTTAATAGTAGAAAATTGCTATTGATATGACAGATTTTATTATAAATAAATATTATAAAATATAATTTATAAAATAAACATTTTTCAAGAATTACTGCATGGATTTTTGTGTTTTTTTTTTTGATTCTTTTAAATTACAAAAATCTCAAGAATTCAAAAATATAAATTTTAAATATATAAATTTCTACTTTAGTGAAGTGCATACAACACTGAGATGTATTAGTGAACAGATTACCTTAAATCCACCGCTACATATCGATATACATTGGCACACTGTAACATTGAAAAGCTATAAAGAAATGAGTGATGTTTGTTTTTATTTCAAATTTCATTTTTAAGTTATTGGTATTGATTTTATTGACGAGAAAGATTAAAAAAGGTTCGATTCAATTTTACACGTAGCACTATAAAACGAGAAGTATCGATAACATTAATTCTCAGAAATTTAAAAACAAAAATAATACGACTACATGCTCAACTCGTTTTAGCAATCTAAATATGTAACCAACAATTTTATTCAAAATGACTGAGCTTGGAATAAATATATCAAGCTTTTATTCGGTGTGAATGCTACTGAAAGAATGTCATTGCTCAAATCGACATTGATACAAGTGTATGTCAAAAATGTTCATTCAACTGGTACGTACGTAATGTCTTTTTAAAATCCACAATTTGCAAGATAATTCATTGAAATCTCTAGAAAACATATTTAAATCTATTTGATTAGCTCTATCTATCGCTATATAAATTTACAAAAGAAACAAAGAATGCGGAATCCACCAAAGATAAAAAAGAGAGAAAAAATTAAGATCATTTGTTTATCGTTATACCAATTCGATTTTCTATTATCTGACGTATCGGTATTTTTGTATTGTGAAAGTTCGGATTTAATCGTATCGATACGGGACCATCCTTCAAGTCTAATAAACAAAAAATAGAATTAGTAAAGATCTGTGATGGCAAGAAAGATTCTGTAAATACTCACTCGTCAAGGTAAAACTCAATATCAACAACTATTTTAGTATCAACAACTGGTGCTTGTGAATTCAATTTTCGAAACGCTTCGATTTTTTTCCAACCCAATTTTCTAAAATAATAAAATATTTTATAATTAATAAAAAGTCAATTTTATCAACATACAAATAAAAAGAAAAATAATGCTCACTCTTCAAATTCAAATTTAACATCTACACTATCTCTCGTTGTCATTGATTTTCGCCCGTTTTTTATTACGTCGATCCGTTTCTTAGCATTTAAAACAGCATTTCTCTTTGCAGCCCATCTTCTGGCAATTACTTTAGCTCTGGCCTCCAGATATATAGCATCACATTCTAATTTGACGAATTTCTCGATAATTGCTTCATGAGTAAAACCTGATTCTGTCGCATTAACAAATGTATTACATGTATTTTTGTTGGCACCAACTTTCGTACTCTTAGAAGTGGTATGACAAAGATTGCGAAACTGTGCTTCTGGAGCGAATCCTTTCCATTTGAGAGCGATTGCAAGAGGAGCCTTGAACCACGCGTTCAATTTGGGATCGTCGTTATATACTAAACGTCCTTTTTTGCTGAAGCGAATAGCAGTTGATTTCTTAGGAGTATTGCTCAATTCAAGACAACTAGGATATAAAGAAGCTGACAAAGATATCTTTTTGTTGATAATATTTTTGGATTTTGACTTGATAGGAATTGGTGAAAACAATTCTTCACAAAAGCCTGAATCGTTTTTTTTGTGAGTTTTTTTGGGTTGAGGAAGTTTACTGTTAGAAGTGGGTGTGATTTTATTAATGATAGCTGTGAAGTTTGGCTTGGAAATTCCACTTGAATTCTTGGACATTAAGGCGATTTGGAATTTGTTTGAAGGCATGCTAAATTTTCTAAATTAAGTTATGTTAATTGTTTGTTTCTGCTTGAATACGCTAAAACTCAATTGATTGCGAGTTGAGTGCATTTTAACCTCGAACTCGTATTTATAATTATTCATCGATAGTCATTCCATTTTCGAATTGTTCAAAAAGTCATTTAAACTCATCAAAATTTCTGATGTATTGTTTAAAATGCAGGCAGGATAAGAATTCATTATTAGATCGATTGCATCAAGTTATTGTCTGGTTCTGGTTCTAAACTAATCAATATAAAATTTGGACAGATGCAGGCAGGATATCAAGTATGCACATGTACATGTAGCAGCGGTAGCAATAGATCGAATACATATACTGTATACCGATACGTATTGTTATTGTTCTAAATTCATTAATACTGATACATGTACTTTTTAAATACATGTATCGATTTTTATTTATTACGCGTACTACATGTATTATTGTTATGGATTTTTTTGCTCTTGGCATCGTATTTGTATTTTTGATTTTTGCCATACTTTAACTTTTATTATCCTCTATGTAATCGAGTTCGAATTCAAATTCAAAATTTTCTATTTATGAGTTTTCAAATTTTCACCGTGAAATGATTTATGCAACTCATTTTAAATACTTCAATCTTAACGTTATTCAAGGTAAACATGCATCTTAGTAAAACTTTTGAAAATAAAAATATTCCAGCTTCCAGTTCTTGATTGATATGATTGATATGTTAATATGTAAATGCGAAAAATTTTAGAATCAACCCGAGTTTAGATAACGATAACGAGATAAGATTTATGACAATCATTATTTTTCTTTTTCCTGATCACGAGCGCTAGTCACCAATCAAATAGCAAGATCACCACGTTCTAACGCTAACGCTAACGCTAACACTAACGTTAACGCTAAAACGGTCTATTTTCTGATCGCCATTATCATAACAATAATGTTGATAATGTTGTACATGAACGTACTTGACTAAACGTAAACATAACTATAAAATAGGAATGTTTTTCTTGTTTCTTTATAATTACAATAAACTTTCATAAATATGTTGAATTCATCAAACGATAGCGAAAATGAGATAACGATAATAAATACTGACGAACAAAAATCCAAAGACAACAAACTAATCGATCAACTCATAATACTTTACTATCAACAAACCCTAATAGACTGGGACTCGACTGTACAATCCACAATCGAAGATTGGATTTTTAAAAACAAACATAATCTCGAGCACATCATCAACCTTCTAGAACAACGAAAGGAAACATCTATCGAGTGTGCATGTCTACTTGGATTTTTTCATCACTACGGCATTGGATTTGAAACTTACAACTTAGAGGAAGCATTTCAATTATATAAACATGCAGCTGATAAAGACGATAGTTTTGCAAATATACAAATTGGTGAGCTTTATCAAATCACAAAGACAAACCACGTGAAAGCTAAAGAAGCGTATAAACGAGCTGCATTGCTAGGACATCCGCAAGGGGCGTTTAAATATGCATTGTTTTTGTATAATTGTAAGGAGAAAATTTATTGGGTTCAAGCATCGGCCGAAAAGGGATTCGAAGCAGCACAGCGAGATATGGCGGGTCATTGTCATTATGGATATGGCGTATTAAAAGATGATCATCGTGCTTTAAGTTGGCTCTTAAAATATTCAAAGAACAATCCTCGGGCAAGCTCGGATGAATTGATGTCTCTTTATTTTTATTATTATTAAGTTAAATAATTTGATACATTTTATAATCGATATATTTTTTCATATTAAATCTAAATATTTAAGATCCTTCACATTAGCTTAGAAATTCAATAATAGCACTCTTTTAATATTTTATAATTTAGTTTGTAAAAATGGTTATTCAAAAAACAGAACTTTTATTTGAAAGTGTAATTAGTATAGCATTTAAATAAAACATAATGGCACTCTAAGTATAATTTTTCTTGTTTTTTAAAATTGAACAGAATTTTAAATTTTATAAAAATTCAGCAAAGAAAAATAATGCGATTGCTCAATATTTTGCTACAATGGGTTGGTACACTTAAAGATAAAAGCAAGGTCTTTGAAATCAGCAAAGGGAAGATGCTAAAGGACAATACAATCTTGGGTTTTGTTATCGAAATGGTATTGGGACGCAAGCAAATGACGGAAAAGCTTTTTCGTGGAATTTGAAATAATCAGAGGGTGGAATGCTAGATGGTGGAAATGTTGAAAGACAATGCAATCTTGGATTTATTATCAAAATGGTATTGGAACACAAAAGATGATAAAAAAGCATTCAAATAGTATTTGACAACATCAGAGAGTGGAAATGCTATAGGACAATGCAATCTTAGTACATGTATTTGTTATTGAAATAGTATTAGCGCACAAAAGATGATATAAAAGCATTCAAATAGTATTTGAAATTAACAGAAAGTGGATATGCTAGAGAACAAGACAATCTCAATTAATGTTATAATAAAGGTATTGGAACTCAAAATGATAAAAAAAAGTATTTGAATAATAAAAAGTATGTATAATATTTTATTTTGTTATTTTGTTTTAATTATCTATATTAAAGTTGAGTATTCCGGAGATAGAATAATATAATTAGTAATACCAAAATAATAAAGATTCTTTCATTTTGTTTTTCTTACAAGTTAAGAATATTACATTTTTAACAAGTAAGGAATTCCAAAATATCAAAAATATTAAAATATTAAAATTCAAATAATTAGTCAATAACAAAAATACTTATTCCAATTCATAATTCTAATAATAATATTTTAATAAGTTCAATATAATTCAAAATTACTTGTATACAAGCTTTAAAATAAAAAAGACAAATGTTAAAAGATAAGATTTTTGTTTTATTTTTAAGTTTTATCATGTTAAATTAAAAGTTTAGATATTTTTTTATTATATATTTTTTGTAAATACAAATTTCAATATAATATATAATTAAAAGAGATAAAGATAAATAATAAAATAAAAAAATAAAAAATAAGATAGAAAAATAATAAAGTAAAATAATAAAGTAAAAAAGATAAAATAATAAAATATAAAAGATATAATAAGATATAAAAAGTAAAAAAAATAAAATAATAAGATATTAAATATATAAAAAGATAAAATAAAATTATAAATTATACTAATGTTACAAAAAAATTTATTAGAATTTAGAATAAGATAAATAAAATTATTTTAATTCAAAATTTTGCAAGAAATATTTTTTGTTAATATTTAAAAAGCAATTCTATAAATATAAAAATATAGATCATTCTTAAAAATTTATTTTTACTTTGTTTTGTTGAATTTTTTTTTATATAATTAGATTAATTAATATTTTAATTTTATAATCTAATTAATTAATTTAATATTAATATTTAATATTGTTTTTAACTATTTTTGAATTTTTATAATTTTTTGAAAATAAAAAAATTTATATTATATAATAAATTAAACTTTTAATATATTATTATAGTAATAATATAAAAGTCACAAATTTCAAAAATAAAAAAATTCTAAATGTATTTATATAATAGTAAAATTTTTTAATATTATTTTACTTTTTAACTTTTTACTTTTATATATATTATTTTATTTTTTTATTATTTCACTTTTTTAATTTTTATTTTTATATATATTATTTTAATTTTTTGTTATTTTACTTTTTCAATTTTTATTTTTATATATATTATTTTACTTTTTCATTATTTTACTTTTTTTATTTTTCACTTTTATATATATTATTTAACTTTTTTATTATTTAATTTTTTTATTTTTACTTTATATATATTCTTTAACTTTCACTTTTTTAATTTTTTATTTTTATATATATTATTTTTTAT
>CAJVPL010000511.1:0-24725 GCA_910591945.1 Ambispora gerdemannii
TCTAGGCTATACGAATTCATTTTCGCAATATCACTCAAATTCTATTGGTCTAATATTCGTTCGCTCGTTCGTTCGCTTGTTCGCTTGTTCGCTCGCTTGTTCGTTTGTTCGCTTGTTCACTCGCTTGTTCGTTTGTTCGCTTGTTCGCTCATTTTACGTGATATAATCTTTATCCAATAAGATATGCGATATTTATAATCCAATAAAATATTATGACGAAAGGTCATTATACAACAATATAAAAGTTAGCTTAAAAAATAGCTATATTGTTATCATTAGTAATCTTTATAGATAAAAATCTTTACTAGAACAATAGGCAGTAACTACATTATGTAAAAAAGCATAAAAAAATAAGCAAAGTGTGAAATAATCTTTTAATATTATTATTTGTTAGCTAAAGCACTAAAAGATTCACAAAGAATCTTACAAGTTCACAAAGAATCTTTAAAAATAAAGAGTATTTTATAAGAATAAAAGAAGTTTACCAAGAACCAAATGAATTTACCAAGAATTCAAAGTATTTATAAAGAATTTTTAAGAAAGATAGAATACAAAGTTCTTTAATATTTTAACAAATACTTCACCAAAAAGTAATTTAAATTCACCAAGAATTTTTATTATTGATCAAGAAAAAAAATACAAAGTAATCAATTCTTCTGATGAATACATAGTAAGTCAGTTATTATATTTATTTAAAGGATAAAAGTAAAGAAACTTTATTAATACTAAGTTAATTAAAAATTATTTATCTTAGACTTAGATTTCTTGACTTTCTTCTAAGATACATGCTATTTTTATAATAATTATCTATTACTTAATTTTCTTAATCTAGAACTAATCTATTCTATTTAGAATGAGATATAATTTATTCTATAAACTATTTTGTGATATTTCACATCTTTTGCTTGAGTGTGATTAATTTACTATATATTACTATTAAGCTAATTTGGTTCTTAAAAATTGATAACATGTATTTTTCATACTAATAATAATAATATGAAAATAATATAAACTAAAAACAAATAGTATGAATCAAAAATGAATAATATGAAATATAAATGATATAAAATATAATAGTATAAAATATAAAAGATATAAGATAAAATAGTATAAAATATAATGAAATTAAAATAAAATAATATAAAATCTAAAAGGATTAGTATGAACTAAAAAGGATCATAATTTGTAAATCATATATTTACTAACTATCCAATAGAAATATATTATAAATAACATGATATATTTTATATCAGATGCTAAATTTATCACATGATGATAATATGTTAATAATTATTTTATATTAAATATATTATATAATCTTATAATTATTTCTAAAGAATAATGAACTCTATTATAATATATAATAATTCATATTATAATTAAGTTTATCTTAATATAATATTTATAATTATATTTCTAAAAATTTGTTTATAAATATATAAAATATATATATTATATTAATTAATTTATAAATATATTAATTAATATAATTTATTAATTAATATAATATATAATATTAACTAATTTATTATAATATGTTAAACAATAAATTAATATTAAATAATATATAATAATAAAAAATAATGCTTCAAAAACATTCTGATAAAAACAATTAAAAATTTTATTTTTATATATTCTAATTTTAAAATTGGAATTTTTTTATTTTAAAATTTAACATTTAAAAAATTCCAGTTTTTTTCCAATTTAAAAATTAAAAGAAATTTAATTTTCTAATTTAAAATTAAAACAAATTTACAAAATACAAAAATACAAATTTCTTTTAATTTTAAAATTGAAAGAAACTTAAATTTTAAAGAAAAAATAAATTTAATTTTTTATAGAAATGTTTTATTAGTAAAGTTTAATTTTTTATTTTTTTATTTATTATTATATATTAAATTTTTTATTACAAGTAACAAATAATAAAATTTTATTTTTTTAAATACAATAACTAACAAAATTATAAAATTATATATGTGATTTTATTAATAAAATATAATAAAAATTGAAATTTTTGTCTTATATAAAAGTTTTTAATTTTATTAATAAATATGTATTTTTAATTTTTATATAAAAATAATATGTATTTTTAATTTTTATATAAAAATAAAAATTATAAGTTATATTTTAACATATATTTTTTAAATTTAACTTGACAAAGTTATTTTAATTGCAAAATTATTGCAAAAATTTTTATAATTAATTTTATAGTTTAATTATAAATAACTTTGCAATCAGAACAATTTTGTCAGGTTAAATCTAAAAAATTCAGAAAAAAATATATGTTAAAATATAATTTATTACCTTTATTTGGATATAAAAATAAAAGATATTTATTAAAAATTGAAAACTTTTATGTAATACAAAAATTTCAATTTTTACTATGTTTTATTAATAATTTTGTTAGTCACTATATATAAAAAATGAGTTATTGTACTTTTATTTGAAAAAAATAAAAGTTTACTTAGTTAATTCATAGATCGAATAAGTTAAACTAATAATTTTCTGTTTCAAAGTGATAGTAAAAATTTTTTACAATTAAATTTATAGTTTAATTGTAAAATTACTTTGAAATTAAGAAAATGTTTTCAAACCAAATTTCATAAAAACAAAAAATACTTATTATATGATAATTTTTATTATAAAAATTGTTATACCGAAGGGGATTTTATTAGAGATGGTTTAAGTTGTCATCATTATATCGAGATTTTAATTAGTCATCATTATACGAAGTACCATTACATCGAGCTTGAACTGTTGTTTCAAGTCTTAATTAAATTGAACATTAAATAATTTACTATTTTTTTATATTTCGGAATTTCTTTGGATACACTTATTACTCATTATTCTAAACTTTCTGAATTTTTGTTTGTATAATAATTTTAGTTAAATCTTCATTTTCTAACACGTTCAATATTATTCTATTTCTTACACGAGTATTAATTATTCAGAAGAAAATTTTATAAGCTGGGCCGTAGTTAACGTTAATAGGTGATAGTGTTTGGGCAGAATTACGGAATTATATATGTGCGCATCACGAGATTGTGTTTCATTCCGATAATCAATTCTAAAATATATTTCCTATATATTTAAAATACGCTAATTCCTTACAAGTACCATCCGGTTCCTTGTCTAGATCATAACGATAATTTTCGTTACCAAAATCGATTCCGGAAAATAGCTTATCTATTTAATACCAGAATTAAATCAAGTATGGATTTTCTATAAGTTCACATGCTAGTTGTAGAGGCTAAGTTTGCGACGTGAAATTTCGCTATACATGTTAAGAGACATGACCTGTCTCGGAAAAAAAGTGTGGAGTTTCTATGAATAAAAAATAGTTAGGTTTTAGCGAGCAAGCTAAAAAAGGAATTCAAGCAATGACTTTCAACTTGATTATCAAATGAATGTAATTATTATTTTCGTTACACGCCATGAACTTAGAGACCTGTACCAATGGAAATGCTATTTAACGTAGTATTGGCATGTGAGTGGGAGAGGCTGAGAAACCGGTTAAAGCGTTAAACTGTAAAATTGATTTAGTCACGATGACATAAGAAATTGAATGGCATTTTTAGCATACAGGAAAATTATATTTAGAATCGCCCAAGAATTCGATACATCACATTCGCTAATTCGTCACCTTGGGGCGGAATAATGGGAATGCTAGTCTCGTAAACTTAAACACGCGAAAATGGTTGAATGAAGCCCCAACAAATGTCTATAAATTACCTAATTAGTCTCAAATTGATTCCAAGACCCTTTTTTTTGACATTTGATAGAATACAAATGACAGCAATCAATACTAAAACATGTTGATTAGTAATAAAACCTTGGCCCAGATAGATTTCAAACCTCCAATTCGATTCTAATCTATGTCTCGGCTCTAAAAAAATTAGATAATAACGATAATAATTAGTTTAGTAAAACTGAGAAATTTCAATGTACAAAAGCAATGTGAAAGCATAAAGCCAAAATAGGTATCTTTCGTAATCGCGACAATGCAACAATTCGGCATAAAACTCAAAAAAGCTGTATCGCTCTTTTCTACTTACACGTAAGAGACATGAGAATATTATGCATCGTAGATGCAAGTAAAGTTACTGCGCATCTGCGAATTTTCTCGCTGCGAATTTAATTACCTGTAGCTGTTTGTGTGTAAATACTATGATTTGATTTGGTACGTATGTGGGAATCAGATGTCACGTCAAATGCCATTACAATCATCAGGTTTTGTGTTAATTTCCCCCTTAACTAATTACGTATTGGTACATCAGAAATCATTTTATTTATCTTGATTCTTGAACATATTAACGTTTAAAAAGGTATCAGTTGTTCTTGGTATTTACAATCAAGTCATTCACCTGCAAAGTCATCTCTCTTAAAAATAAGTCATTATGCGCACCAATCGTGCGTACATGATCAAATGTTGTCCATGTGTCTTGTTGGATTTTTTGGTATCCAGTGTCTAATCCTGTTATATAAATGCTCGATGATGATATTAATGATTATGTCTTTGATAACGCGCGTGAAGATAATAAAATATGAATCATACCACTTGACATGTACTATATATAGTTTATTTGTTCTCTTTTCTTCCTTTTCTTCCTTCCTTTTTGCCAACTCACATAATTATTTGTTTGCAAAAACAGATGGATGGATGGGTGGATGGGTGGATTGGGTGGATGATTAGATAGATGATGGATGGGGATCTAAATAATTTCTCGAGTAAGTTTCACATGTTACGATACAAAGTTGGTGAATTGTTTGACAAAAACATGTATCAATACAATTAAAAACAGTAATAAATAAAAAGGGGATTTATAAAGTACACATACATTATTATACATTTATTACCGAATAACGCGCGTAAAATTTGAGGAAAATTCAACATTTGAAAATCCTAATTCGATAGCTTGACACATGATATTACTGTTAATTCCTACCTTCCGATCCAAATATCCATCATCAAACTCGCCCCTCTTTATCAATATACGCACTAATTCCCATTTGAATTAACACCCCCATCCATATAACTATCAATCGGCATACTAACCTCACATATTTATTAAGTATCGGGTAATTGGATTTTTTGTTTTCTGTCTTTTTTTCTTTTAATAATTAGACGAAGAAGGAAAAAAAACAAAAAATATAAAAAAAACTTCCCTTACTTCTCGTACATATATATATATATATACACACACATACACACATATATACATATGTATTTTTTTCACATTAAGAATAACATTACGAAATAGCGACAAGCATAAAACTAACAACGGAAAACAACAAAAAAAAATATATATATAAAGGTAATATGAAAAACTGATAATAACTAATGGACACGCAGAAATCATTATTATCTTCGTTTGGTCACACACAAAAGTACACGATTTATATGCACATACACACACACAGATAAATAAATAAATAAGCCAAAAAAACTTTACGTCCTAATTGACTTTGAATTTTTCACTGCGCTTTAACCATATCAGATATTTCGAGTGATATCAAAGTGCATACGATATATAACGCGAGGTAAACTTTTTTCTTACGACCGACCACCCGAACCAAGGGAAGAAATCACCTGAACAAAAGAACTAATCTGGAATAATTAATAATAAACAATAAATAAATAAAGAAGAAATAGACAAACTTGTCATAATGTTTTCAGTGTTCTCAAAGAAACACTTGAAAAAACAACATAACCTTCAAGGGCAACAATGGTTAGCACAAAAACACGCACAGGTTGAAGCACAGGCTGCCGCACAGCAACAAGAGGAAGAAGAACCTTATTCTGCAGAACCTTATCAAGACGATAACAATTCACCCAATGCCATCAGCAACAATCAAAATACTACTCACTCTTATAATGGACTGCAGCACATGAACTCTTTTCAAAACTTACGAACGCCTCAAAGTCAAATGGCAAAAACATATCAAATACCACAAGATGTCAAAATTCAATTTGACGGGGAACAAAGTGATACTTGTGTTTTGATTTCGGGACTCTACCCTGATTCTCTTAGCATACCACTTCCAGGTGGCCGTGAATTGACGATTGTGGATAACTGGCGTGATGTTCGTTATATCGTGGAGGATCCAATTGTCGTTAGTACAAATTCATTGGGAGTAAGTGTTCTTATATTTTATGCGTGTCTCGTTTGTTGTATTGATATTAATCGAATTTATTTCAAATAGTCGATTCATGATAGAGCCGTAGAGACATTCTATCAGTTAATAGGGGGACAAGTGGTATGTATTATCAATTAATCAATGTCCACAAGAGAAAAAACTTATCAAATTTCCCGAATTATGAATAGGATTATGGACAGTCGCATTCTTCAATGTGTGCACATAAACGATATGGTGAAAAATACGAAGAAGGACTTTTCCCCGAATGGAATGCCGACAATCCAATTGTATTAATCGGTAATTGTTGATAGTGATAACGATAGTTAAATGATACAAGCCACGGGTTATGATCCATTAATAAATATCTTCGCTTTTCTTAAATAGGAAAAGGAACCGGCGGTACAGTTGCTCATTATTTACAGCATCTTATTTCCACGGACTACTTTGGCAAATCTACATCAGGAAATTGGGTTAAAGCTGTAGTCTGTCTATCTGCTCCTCATCGTGGCTCGGTGCTTCCGTATATCCTTGGTCTCGTTCCCGGAACAAAAACATTCGTTTCCGAGTTTTCGCCACTCCATTTTTTCTGGATTCTTATCCACTTAATCTGTTACTTCACGTTCTTGGATACACTTTTTGGCTTCAAATTGAATGACAAATGGCCATTAGCTAGATCGAAAGAAGGAGGGGAACAAACTTTATGGAACTCTCTTTGTGCAAGAAGTCCTCTTACGCGTTGTGGTGATAATTTTTTGTTTGATTTATCCGTTGAGGGCACTAGATCGAGATACGCAGCAGAGGATTGGAAACGACAACATTTAGATCCCGGAGTTGTTTACATTAATTATGTCACCACTGGTCAATCATGGAGATCAAGAGAGACGGGATATCATTGGGTAAGTTTTACTAATTGATTGATCGATCGATCGATTGATTGATTTAATAAAGATATTGATTCAATGATCAATTCGATTATTAGCCTCGATTCAGCTGGCGTAATTGGCCAAACGCAATATTCTCTCTTATCCTGGGCATAGGTCAATATCCATTCACACGTGAAACTGAACAACAAGTCCTTCGAACTTCTTCATCAAACTTCTGGGAGAATGACGGGACATTAAGTGTCTATTCGCAACTTCCTCAACCTCATCAACCAATCGCCATGAACATCGCTCTCCCCGAAAAATTATTTGATCCGATCGACCATGAACTTAAATCCGGATCTTGGTACAACGTCTACGTGGAAGATCTTTCACACACAGTATTGTTCGATAAAGAACCATTCCTGCTTACAATTCCATTCGTAAATGCGTTCTTGGAATTGGCACTCATGCAGCGGTTAGTCGATTGGTTCGAGAAAAACAGCGAACAATTCGAAGAATATTATATGACAAGTGTTGAATTTGTCGAGCGAGCGATGATGAATTTCCGAATGATATTGAGGTGGACAGCTAATGGAAAATCATCGAAGCGATCTTCTGTTACGAAATTCTCTAATGCAAATAATGCAAATAAGGTGATGACAAAAGGAATAACGACTCCGATGTATTCGAACGCAACACAACCAATTCTACCTTTCCCACACGCCGAAAAATACCAAGCTGTTCATAGATTTGAAAATCACGCAAGCGATAAAGCAGGAATTGAATGGATTCGACGTATTGAAACGATGGAAGTGATTAACAGTCCAAGTAAAATGATTTTTTGGATGAAACAATTAGAAAAGAGCTCGGGAAATATTAACAACAAAAACAACGACAATAATGCAAGTAATAATAGTAGTCATCTTCAAAATCAGCGTGAATTCAACTCTTATAGTCCGACAAATCGTGGACATAATCCATCTCCTTTATCAAAGTCCTCAGTAACGTTTTCACAACCAATAATAAACCACAATAAACCAAAGGTTGCATATCCTTTTGCCGCGACTAATGTTTCCTCGGCTTTCGCAGCTGGTGATGGGCCAATGTTTATTAATAAAGCACGACGAAGAAAGACCGCAGATGAGTATAAAGCTGATGTAATAGGGAATTCAGGCGGATTGGGAGTTTTATAAATCTGAAACATATGATGGAGGGAAAAGTAGAGTCGTTTAGTCGTTTCTCTATCTAGGCATTTCATATAATAAAAATATCTTGATCATTTTCGTTGATAATACACACACGCAGATCAATAATAGACTAAAACTTAGAGCTTTGCTTGTATGACTTTATCATAATTAATATAATTATTGTGAATATTTGTTATTGCTCACTATTTTTTTTTTATAAAAAACATATAATTTATTTTCTCGACAGTAGTTTGACTAAAATAAGACGCGATTTAAATGATTTACGCGTATTAATGACTATCAATTTTATTCACCCTCTACGAAATGTCTCTAGAAACAAGAATAGAGAAGACATTTATTCTCCCGCCACTTATTGCTGGCAATAGTTCAACAGTAATAAAATCAGTTGAAGAAGATGGGCTTGCAATACGAGTGCACCCTGACTCTTTACATGTGTTTTATAATAATTCATTGAAAGAAGTTTGGAAGTTTCCGGCAGAACTGGTCGATTTTTCACTTGATACCTTGTACTCGCCTAACGTCGTGAATAATAACAACTCAAATATGAATAATAAGCAAAAGTATATATTGGTATCAACTGCCGATGGCTCAGTTTGGAGAATTCAAACACCCGTACAAAGAAATAAACGACGTTTTGATACTGATGCCAAATCTAATAATTTAAACGATAATCACACAAATTCATCACGAACTTTATTTTCACCGCCGATCATAACAAATGTTCGAAGTGAACATCAAATTTATAAAAAGGCAAGCTTGATTTTCTTTATCTATCCGGTGGCTAAACTCATCTTATTATCAGGCGAAAATTAAAATTTCATTTAATAATTCAAAGATTGGTATTTGCAAAATACATCCAATCATCCTCGCCGATGTTAGTGGTCTATTAATTTGTTGTCTAAATGGAGAATTAGTGTTTATCTCAACAATCAATCAACTGCCAAACAATCAAGTTTTATATCGCCCTCATAAACCGATCAACCAAGAAGAGAAACTCACATGTCTGCTAATTGATATCCTTTTCGACTGATTTAATCCATTTAGTGACTATTTCAAATAATTCTTATGATTATTCGTTGACTTTATATTTACTTCGTCCGTTATTGGCTCGTGGAAATGGGAACTACTTGAATCAGGATTATCAGAACTTTATCACCTTGGACGTTTTTAATGAGTTATTGTGTTCTGGAGAGTGAGTTAGCTAATTCACTGGGAAGGGGGGATCAATTGAATTAACCGATATATACTAACATTAACGATAATGATAAAAACAGCGCATACCATCCGATGATTACTGATCAAACAGATATCTTAATAACGGGAACATCAAAAGGATGGGTATCTTATCAGCCACTAGTTTTTGACACACCAGATCCAATTCCGTTCGCTTCCATGGATGTTAGTGAACTATTGTTAGTCATTTAATCAAATGATTGATGCGTTACATACTTAAAATTTACTAATTATATATCATAATAGGAACCGATGAACGCGATCTATACGTTACATATAAATCATGAAAATACAAGCGCATCGAACAGTAATGTTAATGTGATTGCTCATAATGCAATGATTTTGGTGGGGTACGTGTTAGCATCTTCTTTTAATTGAATCTTTAATATACTAATCTCTATTTGTTATTAATTAGAGCTCAGGGAACAATTAAATTGCTTTTTGTCAAAGAGAATGATCTAAACTCCCAAGAAAAAGTATTATTTAGAGAATATTATGTTCCTGGTCCTGTATACTCGTCTACTCTTTACATGGTATGAAAATTATTTATCCATTGATTTTATGCTGGATCAATAGATTAAATTGTGTGTTTTTTTTTTTGATAATTAGAATCGATTAACATTAGCCGTTAAGGATGGACGCACAATGTATCTTGATTTTTCTTATCATGTGATTATTGACGGTAATTGACACTTTGATTTTTTGATCATTAATAATGAATCAAATTCAATTCATTCAATTTATTACATTCTTTAGGAAAATTGGCCCCAATTAACAGTAAATCTATTGATATCCCAAAAAACATGCTTGACCTGTGCTACTCGAGGAATTCAAATGACAACGGGAGATTATTTGCAATATCAAAAGATGGAAAATTGATTCGAAATACATTGACCATTGAAAATGAGCAAGTGTTTAACTGTCAAAGAATATTATTCAAATAACATCCGATAATTTTTTAATTGAAAACAATTTCTAATCGGTTCAGTTCTATTCGGCAGTCCACAAAAGAACCCTCATTTCAAATTATCGACATCTGAGATAAGAAATGCATTGAAGAAACAGATTGAAAGTATCAGTGAATGTTCTGCGAAACAGAGAGACTTAGAAATAATTCAAAAGGTATTAAATTACTGTGAACGTGTATTCACTGCTTAACTAATCAAGCAATCAATCAATCATCAATTTGGCATATTGAGTAGGAATTGAACTCTGCAATTATGACGCGAAATCTGGATATATGTGAATTGAGATTACTTCGTAAAAATCGAGCAAAGAATTTGAACAATAAAAAAAATCTTTTCGTCTGCGATTGCCATCCAATGACAATATCAACTTCTTTAACCGGATCAGTAGTACAGCGTACTTACTTAAAGGTGAAATTATTGAGTAGATTAGCGATAAATTGGAATCAAGAATGGTCATGTATGTTGATTATTATTGATATTGAATATCATTGATTATTATTCGTTTATTTCATTAGTCTTTTTCCACTAATTTATTACCTTGATACAGTGTTGGTCAAAATGCAGAATAAATATAATAATTCTGATCCTATTCTATCATATTCTGTTCCATTATTGGATATGGTCCCAAATTCTGTTTGGTGAGTTCAGATAACTTGAACAGTTTCATGATAATTGTTGTTAACAATTTGATTTATCTTTGCTTATTGAAGGGAAAAGGATGTCGAAGTAAACTTACGTCGTTTTCAATTTCCCATTTCGATCTCTGTCGGATTGAATTTCGACTTCTCATTTTCCTCTTCATCAGAAAGCAGTGCTGACATAAAATGTGAGTATATAAAATCCTATATATTTTTTGTTCAGTATTTAATATTAATATCATTTTATTTAAAGCAAAACAGATTTACTTTCCGATACAGAACCTATGTTACGATATATTGGACTTTATTAGACCATGTCCAGAAAACATTATAAAACAGATACAACAACGACGTCATTTTGCAATAGGAAACTCGATTCCTCGATATAATGCTCCAATGGATGGTAATTTTTTCGCGACAAGAAAAGAATTCGTGGAAACTTTTGAAGCTCTACTTGATCGATTGACAAAGCACAACAAACTAGAGGTAATCATGGTATTTTAGATATGTCTAGAAAAAGCGGTTCACTTATTCTCTTGATAGGATACCCCACTATCTCTAAAAGATCTTTTCATGTCACTACGACTTGGGACTGTATTCATCAATTTCCAAATTGGCTCAAGCAATTTGGAGAATGGAAAAGGAGAAAGACACGTTGCTTCTCCGGACGATTCATTTAAGTTATGTTTATCGATGCTTTTAGGGGAAAATACTCCAAAGTATGTATTATAATTTGAAGGATTTTCTTTGAATTTTTATTTACCAGTTAATGAAGTGTGAATTTTTATCCAGTGACCAACTTAAAGAAATTATAAAAAGCACGGAATATGCTGTCTTTATTACACCTTTTAGTTTGGAGCCGGTGACTTTTAATTTAAGTAAAGGTAATTTTTAAGGAAAGGTAGTTAATCGCTTTCAGTATCAGAAAAAGTCCATGAATTAATTAATGAATTGATCAATTGTATCATATTAAAGTTAATGATATTCGAACTGACGTGATACCAGTCGAATTAAAAATTTCATGCAATTCTTTTCAAACTCTATTGCAAACGGAAGAAGCCATGCTAAGGCGATTATTGGATTTTTCTAGGATGTTCAGCAATAATGGTGATCCGCCTCATAGTTTGTCGAATATGATGGATATTGATGAAATTAGTAAGTAATGTCTGTTTAATTAGTTACCTAAAATGATCATTGTCCTAAAATACTAAAAAATACAAATAAATCTAGATCAAGGTTTCAAACAAGAACTAGACAAATTAATCAAATACCTTGAAACACGACAATCAAATAAAATCGTTGGATCATACCAACATGTCCATAATCAGTATGACACTCTTGCTTCGTCGACAGCGTCATTTTACAACGACGATCAATTAGAAGCCAAATTTAATGAAATTTTGAGTGGGATACGTAAAAAATTGGAACGAATTATTATACCTGGTGTTATAGAGTTCTGATTCTCGTTTATTATTGTTTGCTAATTTATCACTTAAATTATTATAATCTTTAAAAGAAATATTATACATATTAAATTTCACCAGAAATATTCTTTAATCAACGAAACGATTCTTTAAGACTGCTTTTTGATAAATCAGATTCGCATCGACTTCTTGTTTACGTTCTGATTTATGATAAATTAAATCTGCCCATAGAAGTGGGTTTTTGCATTTCGGACAATTTCCAGAGACTGGCAACAGTTGATTCTTTTCCTCCAATAAAAAATCTTTTGCCAAGCAAATTACGTGACCGGTCATTTTACAAGCCTTCGATGAATTGAAGATAGATGACGAAGAGACAGTATGGAGACATGACATGTACTCATCAGGTGCCTAACAGACAAATAAAAAATAAGAAATCCACCTTGATAAAAATAATCAAGCTCACTCATAACAGCAGTAAAATGATCAAACCGCATAATCAATCGGCAGATGACAAACACAACATGGAGTATTTTGTTCTCTATGATATTCGTGATTCTCGAATATTTGAGCACGTAATCGAGCTTAAACATACGTACGAATATCAAAATCAATATTAATTAATAATAATAAATTTGTGATTGCAATTATCTATAGTTCACCTCTTGTTAAACCTTTGTCAGCAAATGTATACGACAGTTTCTCCACGGGTCCGTAAGTAATCGTGACATGTTTTGGAAACTTTGTGAAGTCGAGTTGCTTCTCGACATCAGACTCGACAATATGCAATTTCAATGGCCATCGACAAAAGTACCGAAATTGCATCATTTCCATTAATGCACTGATTTTTCTAGATAGTTTGTGCATGGATCGCCTCTTACTCTTATTATTAGTAGTAAAGTGACGTGATTTTCCTTCCTGTTGCCAAGCCCATTCAAATTGAGTTGCGGCTCGTGAAGAGGGAAAACCGTATACAAATAATACATATGTCCAAGGTCGCCTAGACACGGTCCGCGCCGCACCCCCTGCCAATTCTCCATTATGTTGCCGTAAACGACGAATTGGGTCTGGGGTCGTACCTATTTATAGAATTAAATATTTAGAATAATCTTATGAATTGTTTCATTAGTTCAGAATAAAAATATTCCCACCAATATACACATAATCAGTATACTTTGGCTGCAGCGACCTAGTCAAATAGCAGCAATAGAACTCTGGGAACTCATCTTTTGGGTGTTCTTCTGCAAATTCTAATTTATGCATTCGTTTTTTCGAGAATAATCTTTTACGTTTCGGTAATTGATAGGTAAGAATTGAGTTGAAATTCTCGGGCAAACGGGTTTTTGGCCTCGGTGCTAATTTTTTAAAAAGCTTCGTAAGCGATCGTTGCTGTCTTTTGTTACGAGAAAGACCCTGAGAAAGACTCTGAGGCAGCACAAGAGGAGAAACAGGTGGTAAGACTTGAGTGATTTTTGGTATAGAAACCTTGGGGGTTATCAGATTGGAAAATACGAGTGCTGGAGCTGGATGCTTCTTTTTTTTTGTTTGGATTGTTATTCTTTCTGGTGGTCCAGGTTCTACGGGTGGTTTTGCTATTGGTTGAATTTTCAGGCTGAGTTTTTTTTTCAAGTTCAAATTTCGCTTCCAGAATTTTTTGGCCATAACAATAATTATTATTGATTTTACGCATCTTATATTTCTGAGGTCATGTGACCTCTCATGATTTGAAAAATGGACAATGATATGTTTGTTATAAAATAGAATCTCACAAAATGAATAGAATACTATTACAACTTTGCTTTCCTTGGAGTCAACCTATCATACACATTAGACATCAAATAATTTTTGGGTGTAAACACATGATCATGAAGATTTCGAATATCAACCATCTCTGGTCGAATATCCGCCAAAGATTTGGCACCGGCAAGACGCATTGTCATCTCCAATTCATCCTTCAGTAATTGCAGTAATCTCTCAACGCCTGGTTGTCCGTAAGCAGACATCGCATATAACGAGGGTCGACCAATTCCAACAGCTTTGGCACCTAATGCAATCGCTTTAAATATATCAGAGCCTCGACGTACCCCACCATCCACATAAATCTCTAGTTTACCCTCGTAACCCGCGTTTTTTAATGCATGCACAACTTCGGGGAGTATTTCGATTCCTGATCGACCAAAATCTAATTGACGACCTCCATGATTGGAGACCACAATACCAGCACATCCATGTCTAGCAGCCAAAACTGCATCTTCTGCTGTTTGAATTCCTTTTAATAGAATCGGCATAGAAGTAATTGATTTAAACCATTCCAAATCGTTCCAATTCAGAGCTGTATCAATAAAAGCTGATATTGCGTATGCTGCACCTAAATTACGTCTTACAGATTTTTCATCTTGTATATCTGGTGGATCAGCAATAAATTTAACTCGCATATCTTTTTCGCGTTTACCCAATTGTGGCGCATCAACTGTGATAAATAATGCTTTACATCCTTTTTCCTCGGCAGATCTCACTACTCGTTCCGTGACTGCACGATCACGATTTACGTATAATTGAAAGAATTGGATTTGATCTTTTCCACGTGCGTTCGTCATCTCGCCAAGTGAACAAGATGCTAACGTTGGTAACATTTGAACAATCTTCTGTGTGTTTGCGGCTCGAGTTAATACAACTTCCCCTTCAGGATGACCTAATTTCCCTAATGCAGTGGCCGAAATATAGACTGGAAATGAGGAATCATAACCAAGTAATTTCGTGCTCATATCAACATTTGTTACGTCGATCATTACTCTTGGTCGTAGCCAAATACGATGAAACGCGTTCTGATTTTCGCGCAATGTAATTTCATCGTCAGATCCAGAACTGTAATAAGCCCAGGCTTCTGCAGTTAATACCTGCGAAGCAACTGCCTCAAAATCATATGCATTAAGCATTTCAATTAATGATGGTTTCTTTTCGTTGACTTTACGACGAAGTTTCTCCTCTTCCGTTTCTACTTTGACGGTTTGAACGACTGTCGCCGGGTCAACAGAGCCAAGACACACTTCAGGTGAAAGATATTGATCGATAATATCTCTCGGATGAATCTGATCAAATGCGGCGGTAGCATCTTTACCGGCTTGTTTAAGAATAACATTTTGTCCGCCAGGATGCTCGGGAAGAAAAGCGGTAAGATCATAGACTTTTCCATGAATAATTACCCAGCAATCTTCCTTTTTATTGTGTTTTTCTACCTCTTGTGCAGAAATCAATTTCATGTTTTCGATGCGTGAAGATTTTTTTTAATGATCAAGGTAATAAATAATATAGTACAATTGTCGACAAATATGATTTAATCTATGCACGATGTATAATCATTACGTTTACTACAGCGGGGGACAGTACAGTCAAAGTCGTTTACAGCGGCGCCGCATACACCCAAGTCGGCTTTTATACCGAATTACTAATACAGACACTATACCGGTTTCAGTGAAATCCTACTGAATGCTTCTTATATGCTGTGATCTGATTGGTTGAAATTAAGATCTCAACTTACCAATGCGCGCTACGTCACGTTGACTGGTAAGACGCGATATTTTTTTAGAAAAGCAAAAACCAAGAATCAGGCGATTTAAGAATGGAATGATATTCCTAATTAGTCTAGTCGAAAAAATGGGGAATGAAATATTTACTTATTTTATTTTGCGAAGTCATATTTCATTATTGGCTTACATCGACTGCTACTTAGTAACGCCGGTATACACCGGAATCTCATTATACTGGCTAGTTCAATGAAGGGCTTTGATATCCACTTAAAAAAAAAATTAATTTATCTTTTTTATTAATTTTCTTTTATTATATTATAAAAATAAAGAGTTCTGATTGGTCAGATTGATTATTATATATAATCTACAATTCAAAATTGGCAGTATTGGATATCTTATTACTGTCCCCCACTATATACACAGTGAGCGCTCGTTACAGTAACACTCTTTAAGATAATATCTCGTTATTGTAACAAGTTTTCATACCCAATCACGTTATTATATCCAGCACCATGAAGTTGACATGCATTATTAACCAATGGAAATGAAGATGTGTTTTCATATTACGTAATTGTTATCGTTATATAATTCCGCAAAATTAAAATCTTGTCTGGCCCAAATTACAGAATTATGTCAGATTGACAAATCTAACTTTATTTAGTACTTCTGTTACACTTTACATATAAACGGCCCGACAATCTTGATCGACTTCTTTTTTGCTTTTGATCCTCAATGTCGGCAAAACTCAAAGCAGGAATATTAGGAGCTACTGGCACAGTAGGACAACGCTTCGTCATTCTTTTATCCAATCATCCACAATTTATCGTACACGCTATCGGTGCCTCACCTCGTTCTGCAGGTAAAAGATACTTTGACACGACAAAATGGAAAATGACTATTCCGATACCAGAAAATGTCGAAAATATGTTGGTATCTCAGTGTAAACCTGAATACTTTAAAGAATGTGATGTCGTTTTTTCTGGGCTTGATGCTGATGTAGCTGGAGATATTGGTATTATATGTAGCCTTTCATCTAGGTTAAACACGCGGATCGTTATTGATTTTTTTTATTGATCTTTTGGTAGAAATGGAATTTTTAAAAGCAGATCTTGCAGTTTTTTCAAATGCAAAGAATTATCGACGCGATCCATCTGTACCACTTATTGTACCAACAGTAAATGCAGCCCATTTTAGTATTATCCCATATCAAAGAAAGCTTCGTTCCTTAAAGAAAGGATTCTTAGTTACAAATGCCAATTGTTCCACTACTGGTCTCGTAGTCGCATTAAAGCCTCTTATAGACACTTTTGGTCCATTAGAATCGGTGATTGTCCACACAATGCAAGCGATTTCAGGTGCAGGATACCCAGGGGTTTCATCTCTCGATATTTTTGATAATATTGTCCCCTTTATTTCGGGTGAAGAGGAGAAAATGGAATGGGAAACATTAAAAATTCTCGGAGAGATTAATGCAGATGGAACTGCATTTGATTTATTACCAGAAACCCGAGTATCCGCCACTTGCAATCGTGTTCCGGTGATCGATGGGCATTTGGAATGTGTTTCTATCAAATTCAAGAATCAACCTCCTCCTTCACCGGAACAAGTGACACATGCTCTGGAAAATTATGAATCAATAGCAAACCAGATCGGATGCTACTCGGCCCCGCCAAAATCAATTATCGTTAATCCTGAAAAGGATCGACCACAACCGAGATTAGACAGGGATAACGGTAATGGGTATAGCGTGACTGTTGGACGTGTAAGAACTTGTAATGTATTGGATATAAAGTTTACATTGTTGGTTCATAATACTGTCTTGGGTGCAGCTGGAAGTGGAATACTAAACGCAGAGATTGCTCTTGCTCGAGGTTTAATAAAACAAATTGGTTTATAGTAATAGATTAATGTAAATCACGTGCAACAGTGATTCTTTTTGTATGTAATTAAAAAATCTAGATGAGAATACGAACAAATATTTATTTGTATTCTAGATTTTAATTTAGACAACTATGATCATCAACTCATGCTCCCCACTAACGCGTTTAATTTAAAGTTTGGTTAGCAAACGGAAATACAAAAAAAATGAAATTTGAAAAGGTGAAACTTTTAACAGTACCTTTTTCGCGACCATTCCATCTGGAGCCTTTGTCTCCACTTTTCCCTTTTTTACCTCGCTCCAGTTTGTACTAAGACACGTGCCACTACTTTCGGTATAACTTTTTAGCATTGCTTTTCTTGTATCATCATCCGCATTACCATAGATTTGTTGAAATAATACATTTAGGGCTTCTTCTCCTTCCGGTTTTTCTTTTTCTTTGGAGATTTCTCGTTCTAATTCATCCCAATTTTTAGCTTTTCGTGCTGACGATGGATACGTTAATTTGCCTAACATTATGAATTAATTAATCAGTTTAAGTAAGAATCAAATAAACCATCAAAACAATGATAATAATTACCATCACCACTACTGATGGTGCCGGTAAGAGAATCTTCTCCTTCGAGTACACCCCATTTCACGCCACCTTGTGCCTTTTTCAATTTGATTTCAATTTTGGTGGAAAGAACTTCGTATTTACTCTCACTTGGAATAATTTCATGCGCTAAAGGATCGAGTTCAAGGGAATAATCAGAGCCACTGATTGGTAATTGAACAGAAACGGAAATCTAAAATATGAATAAACGAAATAAGTCTATAGAATTTTCAGATAAAACAAAAACCAAAAGATCATCATACCAAACGCTTCTCAATTTCAACTTTGACCGCTTCTTTTTTTACATTCTTGATAAATATGCTAATAGTCACGTAATTTTCATTTTGATACCATTCATGCCTATTAATCGTAACAATGATAATGCTTAATATCTTTTATCAAGCAACACGTATAATCAATGGGAAGCTAAAGAATTTAAGTACCGGACGCGACTTTGAGACAAAAAATTTTGCGGTGTCGAATTTACAGCCATTGGTGGAGTGGCCGCTGGTTTAAAAAGTACTTTTTAACTCAATCTAATTATTTGCGTCTACTACAATAAAACAAGAATAATTTACTCTTTGCCAATTCCGCGTCAACTTTTTCGATCCAAGTCACCAATAATCTCTCATTCGGATTTAATTCTTTTGAGTGATCGAACGATTTTTTCGCTATATGATAATCCTTGAGAGCAAAAGAAGCAATGCTATTCGATCGAATACACGCGTAATATTGTTAATAAACGCATACAATGTCACAAAAACAAAAATTCTGACTTTCACTCGCCCTTTATGTAAAAACGCTTTTGCAATCGAAGCTTGATTTTGGCTTTCTTCGGATACATGTAAAGCTTTTTCGGCATCCGCTAGCGCTTCTTTATTCTTATTCAATTTTACCAATGCAGCAGACCTTTATGTATGATATGAGGTAAGAAATAGAAATGGAGACTTGTTCAAACCACATTCGAGATAAAAATAAAATACCTTTTTAGAAGATATTCAGCATTAGTCGCGTCTAATTCAATGGCACGATTGTACAGGTCTACCGCTTCGTCAAAGTCATCCGCGAAGAATGCATCGTTTGCTTTTGTGAAAAACTCTTGTGCGCTTGACATGTTTATTTTTTATCACAAGTATGATAAATGCGGCAAATATATAAACTCCAACTGGTTCCACAAAACTATAGAGCTGTTTGCAGCAAAGACCAGTTTTTTTAGCAATACGCATCATATTAGATATCACAAACAGAACTCCCAAGATAAAATCATCTAAAAATTCTATCGTACATTGAAATGTAGAAATTCTAAGAATATAAGTAGAGGATAGGAAAACATAGAGCAGTTGCTCCTTCGCATCATTAACGATTAGCGTTAGAAACCAAAACAAATATAAACCTAATCAGCAGAAAATGCATCTCGCACCACAATAACTCTAGACCCATTCTATTATCTCCAATATTTTCTCAAATATTAATTATTCCAATAATATTTAAAATATAAATGGAGAATAAGAAAGAAAAATGTCCATTTTTCGAGATTATAATTACTTTGTTTCTTTATTAACGCCATCGGATAATAATCCTTTTTTTTGTGATATCGATCGATGGCTACAGTTTATTTTTAATCAACAAAGCTCGATTCTCTGGTTATCGCATGCTTAAAAGAGTCTAAGGTAAATGTAAATGTTGTCCAACAGAAATCGAAAATAAAATTTTGAATAATACAAAAGGGAATTAAGTATAAAAATTAATATAATCACATATTCAACCTTAATATTCACTTTAATTCCGAAGTAACAATGTATGTGATTCATAAAGTGTAAAAAGATTAAAAGGGATAAATTAATTGAAAATTTTGTCTGTTCAAAATAAATTTTACTGTTGGTCGATCAAAAACCAGGATAACTAATTAAGGGGAGTGTCTTTTATCAGGTGATTTCCATTTATTATGAGGCTTACCCTCTCCCAACCTGACAAATAATATATTAGGAATATATTATTTATAACCTGACATTTGCGCTGATCCCCCCCCCCCCCCCCCAAGAAACGACACTTACCTAAGGAGATGGATGAAGTTAATTTTGTGGATGATGAAGGAAATATTATCGTTGGGAAAGTTGATAAATAGTATGAAGTAACTCTTGAATAACTTCGAATCTTTGTCCTAAAAGCCATGCAATTTCTCAAAATATTCCTCAAATGCTTTTTCAGAATTTTCGGGGGCACCACCCATGTCATTATTGGCATTGAAGACAAGAGCAAAGTCAGCTAAAAGTTTTGGTAAAGTCACTTAGGTCGCGAAGTGAATGACGATGATTTTTCACGACATCGTCGATTTCATTTGTAGTAAATCTCAGAGATGATTTCTTTTCGCGATTCTGTTGGCTTGACTTCAGCTTTTGAAAAAGTTGACGCTGTTCTACTATGAGAATTATTTCCTAGATCATGAATCCCTAATTTTCTGATATAATATTCCAATCCATCTGGTTCGTTTTCAAAGTCAATATCAAGTGGAAGTTCCTCGTCCACTATAATCTCCTAAATTGCCTACATCGATATTCCGTTTTTTTGCTACTACGTCATGGTGAAAATTATGTTTCACATGACGCTACACGACATGTGTACAGACCACTAACATTTATAAGTGGTTCATTACATACACATCTACGGAATATCAAAATATTTTATCTTCTATGAAGCTAGCGACACCTAAAGGAATAGATTAGTTGGAGTAATCGGTATCATTAAGCAATCAGCAAAAGCTACGCGGTGACATGCAACCGCCCAAAAAGAAAAGTTGGTCAATAGTAACCAACAACGAAAATAAAGGAAAGCTGGAATAAAAGAAAGAAAAACTCACCAAAGGAAACCAGCGGCACACCACAGACGCGACAACACCGGCAACGACTTCAACCTGAAATTCCAGTAGCTCCGGCCTAGAAATGTTTAACTGACATCACTGTGAGAAAGTAACGTGTCGTCCAGCCGGAACGGACAATATCGCGAAGTAACCTACAAAAATAAGACAGGAAAAGAAAAGAGGCAATGCCAAAAGAAACCCCAAAATGTGGCATTAATGAATGGCTTGTGGAACTATTAATATTGCAGCATTCTGCTATTTCTATCATCTTCATGTTTTTTCATTTTTATTATCTATCACATCATTTTCTTATAACTATTCTATTTTTATCTCATTTATTTTTCATATTTGGATAACAAGGATATTACTTTCTATTATCTTTACATGATTAATTCTTCATTTTTATTATCTATCACATCATTTTTATTACATGTGTTATTGGTATTTTATTTAACACACAATTACACATGTAAGCCACATTTTATTCTTTTTGTAATTACAATAAAGAACCAATTAATTCATAATAATAACGTAATATTGTTCATTTTAGTATAATAATACACAATTATACATGTAACTCGCATTTTACCCCTTATCAATTTTTTTGTGATTACAATAAAAATGTTTCATATTTGTATAACAAGAATATTACACGTAATATAGTGCAATTATATTATTGGTACTTTATCTTACACAAATAATTCGTATTTTAACTCTTTTTGTAATTATAATAAAGAACCAATTAATTTATTGTAATAATGTAATATTGTGTTTTCTTTTTATGTTATAAATATAGCATGTAAATTAAAGTAAAATAATAAGAGTTTTTTTTTCTCTTTTTTTTTCTCTTATTCTTTCTCTTTTTCTTATTCTTATTCTTTCTCTTTTTCTTATTTTTTCTTTTATTCTTTCTCTTTCTCTTATTCTTTTTCTTGCTCAATTTTTCTTTGATTAAATAATATCAAAGTTATCATAAAAACTCTTAATGAAGCAATATTTACTAGATAAAAATTATATTTTTATCTTAGTTATATTTTGCTTGTATTTAATTCAATTTTCAAATTAAATATTATCATTTTTATTATTTTTAAATATCTTTATATTATTAAACTAATAATAATATAAATATATTATTTTCATTATTTAAAAATCACATCAAAAATATATTTTGTTTTTTTATATATTATGTTTTTTTTTATTGAATCAGAAAATATTCCAGTAGAAATTCAACAAGCTGCAAATGAATTACTCAACAAAATCAATCAACATTATCCTGGATTAAAAGTAGAAGTTGATAATAATGAATTATATTATTCAACTATTATTGACTTTAATATCTTATTTCAACATATAGAAGATATTGAAACTATTGAAACTATACCAGAAATATCAACATCAACATTATCAAAAAATCTTTTAACATCTTTTGAAAAAAAAATAATTAATGGACTTCAAATTGTTTTACAACAAAAACAATTTAATATACCACCAAGTCTACCATCCAATGAACAATCCTTGACAATATATTCTAATGACTTGATGAATAATCAGTATACAATAACTTCTGTTTATTTTGAAATTGGAAGAATACTTAATGATCTCACTATTGGATTAAATCAAAGATCTCAAAATGCGAAAGTACAACAATTATTCAAACAAAATATATCTGCTATTAATTATAAGCAAAAAGGTATCATGGCATTAAGAATTTATAAATACTTTCAAGATTATAAAGAAATACTTTTGCATAAAGGAATAGATAAGTATTTTACTTCAAGCATTATTGGAAAAATTGATCAAAGATCCAGCGATAATTTGAAAAAAAAAATTATTGAATATTGTAATTTCATAAAACAAAATATTGATAAAACAATATTTAATAACGAAGAAATATTTAATAGTGAACTTTAATTATCGATATTTATTATTTAGTATTTTATTTTGTTATTTTTATTTATTTTTTTATATTTATTTTTTAGCAAAGCTCAAAACTTATATAAAAAATATTTTATAATGTAAATTTTCTTATTAATATATTTTTGTTAATTAATTTTTATTTTTATTTATAATTGTTTATTATTATTAAATATTATTTTTAAAATAAATTATAACAATATATAATATAGAAAATTTATATTTAATAAAAATTATTACAATAACAATAATAACAATCTAATATTTTGTTATATAAAATAATTTATTATTGAAAATTAATTATTGAAAAAATATTGTTAATTTATTATAAATTTTAAAAAAAACTAAAATAAAAATAATACATATTTAATACTTTGAATATAATGAACTTACCAATAAATAACTATTATTATAATTCAATATTTTATATATTTATTTTTATATTTTTTTATATTTTATAATATTAATATTTAAAATAATTTTATTGAACAATTATATTTTTAATTAATATTTGAATTTTGAATTTTTATTCAAATTTCAATTAGAAATTCAATTTGAAATTCAGTTTGAATTTTGATTTGAATTTTAGTTCACAATTTAATTCAATCTATAAGCTTATTAAAAGTTTGAATTTTATAATTTATTTATAAATATTGCATATATCTTAGCTTAGAAAAATAGACAAATAAAGAAATTGAATTTGAATTTTGTTATATTTCTTTTAATTTTTAATAATTTTTTGTCTTAATTACAAAGTTATAATTTTAGCTGAGCAATAAATAAATATATATTACTTAACTTTAAATATTTATATTTTCTTTTTTATTTAAAGTTAATTTATAAAATTCTTTCAATTAATTTAATATTATATGTTATTCACATGTTTTAACTATAACAAAGCTTAAAACTATATAAAATAATAATATTATATAATATTAGTAAAATAAAATATGAATTAATATAAAAAATTTTGTAAATTTTGTGTTATCTATTAATTTATTAAAAATTAATAATTCAAAAAATATTTTGGTAAAGTTTCAATAAATTATATACTAATTGTTAATTAAAATTTTGATAAAATTTTAGTTTTAATAGATTTCAAAATTCAATAAAGTTTTAATATTATTATTATTAGTAAACTTTGCAAATAAAAATCTTTAATATTATTGTATAATGACCTTTCATCATAATATTTCATATTATTGAATTATATATATTTCATATTTTATTGGATAAAGATCAAATCACGTGAAGCGAGTGAACAAGTATACAAGTAAATGAATAAACGAATAACTAAACAAATGAGTGAACAAATATTAGACCAATAAAATTTAAGTAATATAATAAACATAAATTTATATAGCTGATAAATTATATTTTGGATTTGTATAAAAGCAACATGTATCATAGTTATTAGAATTAGATATAAACAAGTCCTTTTAGATAGTAATTTCCAATTATCATGTCTAATTAGTTATCACATA
>CAJVPL010000512.1:0-24690 GCA_910591945.1 Ambispora gerdemannii
AAAAACGTCATTTTAGTTCAATAAACAAAACATAAGACGTGTTATTAAAAAAAATTATATACCTGAAGCAGTTGACAAGCTATTGCCTTCGGTAGCTTCTGTAAAAAAAAAACATCATTTAGTGAATAAACAAAATATAAGACGTGTTATCCAAAAATTACGATTATACCTGAAGCAGTTGACAAATTATTGCCTTCTGTAGATTCTTAAAAAAAAAAAAAAAAAAAAAAACGTCACTCTAGTTCAATAAACAAAACATAAGACGTGTGTTATCAAAAATTTATATACCTGAAGCAGTTGACAAGCTATTGCCTTCGGTAGATTCTGTATATAAAAAAAGTCATTTAGTCCAATAAACAAAAACATAAGACGCGTTATCCAAAAAATTATGGTTATACCTGAAGCAGTTGACAAGTTGTTGCTTTCGGTAGATTCTGTAAAAAAAAAAAAACGCCATTTTAGTCCAATAAACAAAACATAAGACGTGTTGTCTAAAAAACTATAATACCTGTATTGCTGTTACTTGATACACTAATACTACTTGGATCTACATAAAAACTGGTTAAAAACTAGAATACATGTTTATAAAACTCAAATAAAATAGTTTACTACCATCGTTTATCGTTATAGTCTCCAAATCAGCTCTAGAGTCTATATTGATATCTGCTAGACAATTATATGGCTTAGGCTCGATTGTACCTAAAGTAAAAAAAATATTATTAATGATGATTATTTAAATAATTACATTAAATTTTTATTTCTTACTTGGTATTGGGTCAGAAAAGAGCATACTATGTTCAGTAGAATCATAATCAGTATAACCAGTAGAATTAGTATAATTGGCAGTATCAGGAGTATTAAAATAATTAGGTTCTATAAATTTATCATATAAATTTATCAGAAAATGATAACAATACCCCAAAGCTGAAGAATAATATATACAATACCTGGAGAAAGTATCGACACCGGACTATTTTGAACTAATATAACAAAATTTTGTTAAATATTTTAATAGAAATAGTCGTACATGCAAATAAATTTATAAACCTACTTCGTTCCCTAGATACAAAATCTATATTGAATAAAAATAATTAATTTAAGATTTCTTCAATAGTGAAATTGAATAGGTATAACTCCGTTACCTGGATTCAACACGGGGAAATATTTACTGTGCGGCCGATCAATACTAAAGGTTCGCCGATGACCTCTAAGACTAACAAGCCTTTCTTGTCGCTTGACTTCAGCAGCCCGAACTTCTCTTGTAAATTCGCTCATGGCTAACCAATTTCTAAAAGTCTTTTTTAATTCTTTTGCTGTTGGGCGAATTTTCAGATCTTCGTCCCAACATCTTTCCATCAACTTTTGATAGCAATCAGGAGTTCCGTCGATCTTTTCGGGTCTTTTTCCATCACAAATATCGTATTGCAAATATAAATCGTGTTTTGCATCGGCAAACGGCATGTGTCCAGAAGCAAATTCCCACATTATCATCCCAAAACTATAGATATCTGCCTTTGATGTATATTCTTCACCACGATGAACTTCCGGAGGTAAATAAGACATAATGCCAAATATTCCCTTTTCTTCCGATGTCGAATCGGCCCTTTTAGCCAGTCCCATATCACCGATGGCTATACAAATAATATCTTTTCGTCTGACAAGGATATTCCCAGAATGGAAATCACCATGCACAATATCAGCTTCGTGAATATTAGAAAGCCCGTGGGCGATTTCTTCGAGGTATTCTATTCGTTTGCTCCAAGGTAAATCGTGAAAATTATTGCGTATATATTTTCTTATATCGCCTTCAGTGGCGAATTCCATGACTATCCTTAAATTCAATAGAGTCTATGTGAATTAATTAATATCAATGATAAATAATAGATAAATTTTGATATTTACATATAATCATCGCTAGTATCGTCTTTAGTGATGCCATAGCTTTGTAAAATACGCGGATAATCGTGCCAGCCATGATTTGACATAGTTGTTTTTCCGGAAAAACTGAAATAAGTGCTTAACTAAAAATTTTCTCTTGTCAAAAAGTATTAAAACCACAAGAAATCTATATAGGAACTTGAATTCGCTTATTAAAATACCTCAGTAAAAAATTCTTTACTGATATTTTTTGAATTATTCAATTTTTTTAGCGCTACTTTGGTATCGCCATTCCTTTTATATCGTTGAGTAGCATCGTCTTCTGTACGTCTTGGTCCACATAACCAAATAGCCGAATACCTGTTAAGCAACCTTATCAATAAAGCTTGAATAATTATAAGCTTTAATAATAAATTGAACTTACACGACCCCAAATCCACCTTTTGCCACCAGCTCAACGTCATTAAATTGGTCGAACGGGATCCATTCTAAATAATTACAATTTGTAGCAGCATTCGATTGCGTTTCTCGTATTAGGCTATCAATATTTTGATTTCCGCTTGACCAATGAATAAATTTTTTCTTAAATAATTTAGATTCGCATTCTTTACACCAAAATTTACTGACACGTTTCTTTCCACATATTGGACATTCACCATGATCATTGAAAGATGACATTCTACGACTATGTTCTGATGATACTACTTTATGAATAATATCTGTCATTTTGTTTTGCAAGAATTTTTGCAGAAAAAATAATAATTTATGTGTTTTGCTTTTCTAAAGCAACTGAAAGTAGAAATTTTTATTAAGAGTTGGTCACAGCAACAACAATAAAAAACAAACGAGTTGTTGATAAATATGAAGACCGGAAAAGATCTCCTTATTTGACAAAGAGAATTGGGTTGTATTTAAATGAATACAAAAGTATCACACTTCTATGCTCGAACGTTAAATGCTTATTAGGCTGGTTCCGTACTATCTGCATACAAAAAAGTAAATTTTACAAAGAGATTTCCAACAAAGAAATGTTGTGTTCGCCGATCTTTATCGCAATGCTATTATATAATAAAAAGCCCAGCATCAAAAGTCTCGATGTTTCTTCTTTCGGTTTCGTACTTAAGAAAATGTCTAATAATATAGGTTCGGCCGTAGACTTTCCTCCCAAATACGTAACCAGAAATAAACAATTCATAACTTTTCCCATATACATAGTCACTTCCGGAGGGTTCCGTTTCATAGTACATGTACAAAAAATCCGGATTTACCTGTATAGTTTCTGGGTCGTAAAAGTGTTGTCCTGTTAACTCGTGTTTTATATGTGGAAGTCTCAGTAAAAAGATATTTCTCAGTTCGAAAGTATCAAAATGAATTTGCCGAGCCACATTATGTTCATACCATTGACCTACAAGTTTGAATTGTATGTTAGTGAAGTTCGGTTTGCAAAAATCGAAAACACAAGAAGCAAAAGTGGTGTGTCTATATATTTCCATGGAAGTAGAAATGGTTGTCAAAATTCTGTGGATTCTCTTCTGATTTCGAGAAAACCGATGTCAGATAAATCTTTACCAAAACAATCGCCACTGCTATTTAACAAAAAGTTGAGACTCTTAAACAGATTAAAAAAAATTCTTACTTTCAACGAAATACGATTTCGCTGTGGATATTTGGATTTTTCAATGAGGTGAACATTTATAATCACGACATAAAAAGTAAAGTTGTTTTCATAGTTGAAAAATTGTGATGGCGAAAATTCGATATATGGTACCAGACAAAGCTTGTGTGAAATTTATTAATTTATTTGGTTGTGAGCATATGAGAGTTTGTAATTAGTGGAAAACATGAACCTTTACTTCCTCAATGGTAGGTAAATACTGAATTACTGAATAAAGCACTATGCGTACGCAGTTACGAATTTATTTATAATGAAAATTTTCCTTTTAACGAAGATTTTTTTCGGTTCCAATTCATTTTTATAATTAAATGATTTGGATGTAAAAAATCCCTGGATATAGCGAAGATTTTGTCTGGTCCCGAGGCCTTTGTTATATAGCGCCTTAAATCGGGATAAGATTATTTAAGAATTCTCGATGCGCAATTTACGCGGTTCGTCTTTGGAAGGGTAAAGGAATTGAGAAACCCAAGTTTGACCATCGAGTATTTCTTAAAACTATAACGATAATAACGATAACAATAATTTAGCAATGCTCAATTTAAGGGAAGGTAAAAAGATGAAACCAAAAGAGTGCATTGCTGCACAAGTTACATACGTACATGCAAACATTTATTATAAATCATCGGTTTTAAACTAGTTTCATTTTTATTATACCGATACACACAAGTTTAATACTCGAAAGAATATTTTTGACAAATTGGACACCAACCATCACATTCCCATTGACAGTCGTGAACTCGCGTTAATTTTTTGCGTGAGTTTAGTAATACCCAATCATCTTCAAACCTCAGCTCATCGTTTAATTTCCCGATAAAGTGATTTAATTTATGAATGCTTGTTTCATCATTATGACTATTGACTATATAAGATGATTCTGCGAAAAATATGCTTGTAATTCCCAATAATAGAAATTTCTGGATTGCGAAAATTTTCATATCGTTTTTTGATGCCTCAGAGTGTACAGCTTTTGGAGATTTTATGTGCATAAAATATATAATACGAAAAAGTTTGATTTTTTAATTGACTGAAGTGGGATAAAAAAAGGTATTAGGATTAATTTTATACTCAAGATTGTGACTCTATGCTACGCTTGCATTTTTTTTGTAGAACTAATGATGCTTTAACGCAATTTATCTTCCATTTTGCATGGGAAATAAATGTTCGCGTCATGAGCATATCTATTGATGAAAATTCCAGAATTATGCATCAATGTTTTAATGATGCAAAAAAAAGAACATCCATTCGAAATTCGTATTATAAGGTATTGTTAGCTTTTATTATCTCTTGTTATCTGTTATTTAAGATTTAACATTATTTCATTTGCGACATTGTTATTAATAAATATAAGAAAAAACATCCTGGGTTGAATAAATAATTCGATTTTTACGTATCAATTTTAAGAAAACATATAGAAAATTGCCAATGCAGCGCCAATTCCCATAAACTCATTATCATATCGGATTGAATTCGCGGAGCTTGAACTTGTTTGAGATGATGTTCCTCCGCTTGATGTTCCGCTTGATGATTGTCCGCTTGATGAGGTACGAGTAGAACTACATAAACAATAAAAGTATTAATAACATTTTCAAGAATGATAATAATTTAACAAAAAACTAGAAATTTACGTGGCAGTAGCAGTAGATGCGACGGAGTTAGAGATGACGGCATTTGTAACTGTTGTCCCAGTAGTAGTAGTGACCGAGAGAAATGGAATTGTAGTACTCGTAGTAGTATCAGTCTTTATTGTTAAGGAAAAAGAATTGAAGATTAGTGGTGACTCGATAGTTAATTCAAACTCGTAAAGAACTTACTGTTGTAGTTTGGGTGGTAATTTGCATAGGAGGAGGAGGCGGCGTAGTAGTTTGTGCATAAACTACTCCCACGATCAAACTTTGGACAATGAGGAGAACGAGAACGAGGAAAAAGTTTGTTAGTTTGTTCATATTGCAGAATCTATTTTTCTCTGTGTAAATTGAAAGAAAAATAACAACAGAATCGTACACTTATATACGTATTTGTTCTCTTGGAATTAATGATGCGATGGCGTACCCAGCCTTTTCTGGGTGACGGCATGATTATGATCAAATACGTTTTGATGTTAAAAAAAGTAATTTGTTATAAAAATGACGCTTTTTTGACGTAAATTTTTTATTTTTAAGTTTCATGTGGTAATATTTAGATAATTGCTTATCTAATGTGATGTAACTCTTTTAAGGATAGCGATAGACCCGAGAAGATGTTGATCGCTCACTCGTGACTTTGCTCAAATTGGTAATATCAAAAAAAGTGTGAATGATGAATACTATTGATAAATGGGTTATAAGAGGAGGATAACAATAATATTACAATATATATAAAATAAAACACGATGTCTCGTGCCAGGTTAAATATTTTTTGAAAAAGGAATTACAACTTCATTATTATCATTTGACAGCCAAAGGTGATGATTCGCTGTTTGTTTAATGATATGGTGTTTTTTTTTTTTTTTTAATTTAATTATTGATTATTGTTATCTGGTATTTGGATAGCAACAACTTTTTCACCTGCTTCATTTGTATTCTCCGACGATACAACATTTAAATTCAAAGGATCCCATATTTCTTCTTCTTCATGTCCAAATGTTAATGTCCTTTCACCATCATCTTTTTTAATCTCCTCTTCGTTTTCTTTGAGATCTCTTTCATCATTAGATTTAAATGACGTCGATGCGTCCGATTGAATCTCTAAATGTACATCTATAATCTCGCTAGAACGAGTATTTGTGTCTTTATCTGGTACATGGAGATTTTCATGTGATTCAATAGTCTTTTGCGAAACTGGACCAGTAATAGATATATGTCTAATATCACCTGCAGAGTCCGGTGGAGAATCAACAAGACCAAAAGAAGCTCGTGCCATAGATGGTGCATGCAAATTATGTGATTTAAAAGGGGTAAGCCATTCTGGTGTGGATTGATCGTTAGAAGAATTATGTCCCGAGGAAACTGAAGATCTAGATGAATGAGATATTTCTGGTGGATTTTCAATAGGAAATGACATTCTATTTGGGGATTTCGGTGAAATTGGGATTATCGTAGATGAGGCTCTTGCACATGATCCGTGAGTGGGAGTGGGCGAATTTGATCGAGTAGAGTCATTCAGCGAATATGTTTTGCTGTTAAGAGGAGAACGTGGCGGAGGCCCAAGATTATTGGATATCTCATCAAATGGTAATGGTGCTGGTAATTTAGTTTGAATTTGTTGAAGAGCAATATTATCGGTGATTTTACGAGTTGACAAAGATAATGGTATTGGTGCGGGTTCAGATGTTCCCCAATGAAAACTACTAATGCGTTTTTCACTGAGAGCAATTGATCGAGGTCTGCTATTGGAATCATTAATAACAAGTGTTGTACTGTGTCTTCCCACAGATCTCGATCCCACCAAATTACTCGATGGAGGTTGTCCTGTGATCACTTGATAAATTTCGGTCAGGAACCCTTTCTTCGCCGCGAATATAATAAAGATCAGTATACCCGCAATGATTATGATCAAATACGTTTTGATGTTAAAAAAAGTAATTTGTTATAAAAATGACGCTTTTTTGACGTAAATTTTTTATTTTTAAGTTTCATGTGGTAATATTTAGATAATTGCTTATCTAATGTGATGTAACTCTTTTAAGGATAGCGATAGACCCGAGAAGATGTTGATCGCTCACTCGTGACTTTGCTCAAATTGGTAATATCAAAAAAAGTGTGAATGATGAATACTATTGATAAATGGGTTATAAGAGGAGGATAACAATAATATTACAATATATATAAAATAAAACACGATGTCTCGTGCCAGGTTAAATATTTTTTGAAAAAGGAATTACAACTTCATTATTATCATTTGACAGCCAAAGGTGATGATTCGCTGTTTGTTTAATGATATGGTGTTTTTTTTTTTTTTTTAATTTAATTATTGATTATTGTTATCTGGTATTTGGATAGCAACAACTTTTTCACCTGCTTCATTTGTATTCTCCGACGATACAACATTTAAATTCAAAGGATCCCATATTTCTTCTTCTTCATGTCCAAATGTTAATGTCCTTTCACCATCATCTTTTTTAATCTCCTCTTCGTTTTCTTTGAGATCTCTTTCATCATTAGATTTAAATGACGTCGATGCGTCCGATTGAATCTCTAAATGTACATCTATAATCTCGCTAGAACGAGTATTTGTGTCTTTATCTGGTACATGGAGATTTTCATGTGATTCAATAGTCTTTTGCGAAACTGGACCAGTAATAGATATATGTCTAATATCACCTGCAGAGTCCGGTGGAGAATCAACAAGACCAAAAGAAGCTCGTGCCATAGATGGTGCATGCAAATTATGTGATTTAAAAGGGGTAAGCCATTCTGGTGTGGATTGATCGTTAGAAGAATTATGTCCCGAGGAAACTGAAGATCTAGATGAATGAGATATTTCTGGTGGATTTTCAATAGGAAATGACATTCTATTTGGGGATTTCGGTGAAATTGGGATTATCGTAGATGAGGCTCTTGCACATGATCCGTGAGTGGGAGTGGGCGAATTTGATCGAGTAGAGTCATTCAGCGAATATGTTTTGCTGTTAAGAGGAGAACGTGGCGGAGGCCCAAGATTATTGGATATCTCATCAAATGGTAATGGTGCTGGTAATTTAGTTTGAATTTGTTGAAGAGCAATATTATCGGTGATTTTACGAGTTGACAAAGATAATGGTATTGGTGCGGGTTCAGATGTTCCCCAATGAAAACTACTAATGCGTTTTTCACTGAGAGCAATTGATCGAGGTCTGCTATTGGAATCATTAATAACAAGTGTTGTACTGTGTCTTCCCACAGATCTCGATCCCACCAAATTACTCGATGGAGGTTGTCCTGTGATCACTTGATAAATTTCGGTCAGGAACCCTTTCTTCGCCGCGAATATAATAAAGATCAGTATACCCGCACAACGATTGAGAAAAAGCATAAATATTGCTACGGAATAACTCGGAAGATGCCCTGATGCTTTACTGGCACACTCGTCTTGCGAATTGTTATAAATGCAATCTCGCCAAGAAAGAAACCAGTCTTCAGAAGTGTCTATTCGAGTGGGATACAAGTGGACAAAATAGATCTAAGATTTGAAAGTTGATTGGGATTATGGTGATGATGATTATAATGAAAAAAAATAAAAATTTATATTATACAAACCGAGTCAAATAGATAAAGGACAAGCATAAGTAATCCGCCTAGTAAAGCACGCCATTGCATCATGAAAATCATTTTTATCTCCGAGAATTTTCTTTGCGTTTCAGTCATCGATGATCTGATGTTCGAATCCTTTACATGAGACTCTGATCTCCAATTCGCACGAATCGATATCTAAAGTGATTTTTAGTTTTTAGTCAATCAGAATCAATTTTCTATAATCGGACGCGCGGAAATTTACGAATCGAAAAAATCAAACTTTTACATTTGCCATGTAAATGCAAGTAGCCAAGTGTAATATGAATACGATGTAGAGGAAACTCAGTGGATAGTAAAAAGCGGCATTGGCTGATTGATCCAAAAAACAAATATTTCCCGATGAAATCTTATTCATACTCATTGGAACAACTGCAGATAGAACTACAATTGTCCAAATAATCCCGTGAAAGAAACCAATGTTTCGCGTCACCACTTCGTTGCGCCATATAGATAACTTGATAAAATCGATCGATTGATTAATTGTTAATAGTTAAAATCGTTAATAAATGTGGCAGATTAAAATGAAATCTAGTAGGATAAATAAATAATCGATGACTATACTCTGAATTCATACTTAACCCTTTTCCATAATTGTCACCAAAAAAAAAAAACACAAATTATTTAACCCTTTTTTATAAATATTATTCAAAAAAGGTCACCAGATTTCATTTTAATTTGTCACAATAAATAATAAATGTTAAAGTTCAAAATTTGTCCTAAACATTTACCAGATGAAGATGAACAATTAGAAGTGAAGACCAGCATGCGATTGCGTAAGCGCCGCTTAGCTCAAAAAATGCTTTGAAATTGCATGAAAAATTAATAATTATAATTTATAAATTAAGAAAAACTAAATATTAATGATTACCTTGGATTGCACAATAAGCATTATTGTGAATGGTAGCTTGTTCAATTTCCGAGTGACACTAATTTATTCGGTGCATAATTAACACACAAACAACCAACAAATAAGCATGTAGATGATCTGACGATTTGCATTCATTACCTGACTTTTACGCTGCTGCACGGTGAAAAACCCTTCAAAAGTGAAAATGCAGACACTCAAAACGAATGGTAATAATAATTGCTTAGTTGTAGGATTTCGTTTCGCACTTGGTAGTACGATAAAAGTGACTGCCAAAAAGAGCATTAGGAAGAACGAAATTATCCCCAATGAACTGAATATTTTATAGGCACGATCCAGCGCCCCTTCCTGATAGAAATTGTTTGGAAAAGGGCAAGGAAGACAACAATCATCAAGGCAGTTATCAAGATTTTTTCCATAGCTAGGCAATAATGGACCAGGGCATTTTCCATCTGTATTATTCATTATATTTTCGGTTATTGGTAATGTGGCTGAAGAACCACAGTAACCGATATCGTTTCAAAGTTTTAGTCGCCGTCGCCGTCGCAGTAATAGTGAAAATGTGGTAGTGGTGGCAGTGGTGGTAGTGGTAATAGTAATAGTGGTAGCAGCAGTAAACAGTTGTCTTTATTTCTACTTCGAAAAGTACCAGTTGTTGAAGTCTACGTCTACTACGTTATATAATAGTAAAAAACTTCGGAGAGAAACGCGACGATAATTGGCAAAAAGAAGGTAAGTTTTTCAATTTCGTTCAAATTTGCTTTAAACTCAATTGGACATTAAAAAAGTATTATTGCAATTAATCAAGTTTCGTAAAGAGAAAGACGGGTCAACCTAATGAAATGAACGAAATTATGATAAGGATGAGAAGGAAGAGGTGACTAAAAAGAACCCACAGGACAAAACTATAAACTCTCATAATAAGAAAATAGTTGGAAAGGAAATAAAATTTGTGTCAGTCTGATATATAATTAAAGCTTTGTGCATATAAACAAATAATGTATCAACCAAACTCACCTCGTACGATACTTGTTTATTAGCGTGTGCTTTGCACGATAATAAAGCCGGGTGTATGACGCAGTTGTTCGTTATCCTGTGGTTCGAGTTTATTTTAAATTTTCTAATGCTTCGTTCGTCGTGAATTTTTACAAAAAAAAACAGGATAATTCAAGTTTTTAATTTTTTCAACATTCTCATGAGAAATTGGCTGGCGCGACAAAACGTGGTCTAATTTTCGTCATATGATTCGAAGTTTTCTTTTAATTAATATCGATACTATGAAAGGTTTCCATTTTCTCGCACACTGATACCATATCTGGAAATTACACCGCATATTTTATTATATGCACCTATCATTTTTCTTTTATATTCATTAATGTATAACAGTTTATCTTGTCGCACGTACATACGCAGTGTAAACCGCGATAGCTGAAAATTCGGGATTACTGTATATGAATTTATTAAGAGAAATGTTGCCTATCTCAAACCCATGCTAATCTCTTGATAATCACGTATCGGTATGTACTATTCTATTATCGTTATAATTAATCTGGAACAACACGGAATATCCCACAATTATAGAGTCGGAAATAATTAACATGATTATATATCAAATTCATACCATTTTAATTGCCTCAAATTAATGAGTAAGGATAATATAGGATTTGGGTGATTCCAATCCACTCGGTGTGCCTCACAGCCATCGATGAAATCACCTAATATTTGGCGGGGTTAAAGAACGGTCTCTTGATGATCGCACACGCTACTTCCGTGAGCGTTTGTCAGAGTTGCTGGTCTCCCGTTTTTATTTATTCTATTTATTTTTCACGTCGCGAATTATTAGATATAACCAACCAAGTGTCTTCTTAAATATATATACCATATTACGCATTATGCAAGCTGAACTCTCGGAACTGAAGAGCATATTTCTTGGGTTGAAATAGGCAAGTAGATAAAAAGCTCTGGTTTTATGTTAGATATTATCCTTATCCTTATGTTTTACACATGCTTTAAAACTTTCTTTCTATGCACCGGGTTAACGTTTTTGTTTTAAGGGGTGTTATTGTATAACGTCTTTCTAATAATCATGCGTGTATTTTAGTACAGGACAGGGTAAAAAAATATTGGAGGGAGTTTGTTTTTTTTCCTATTTATTAGATAATACAAAGATTCACACATCGACAATACGCATACATAAATAAAATAATAGACATTAATGTAACAAATAGCCACCCGAAAGATATTCAGCGCTTGAATAAGAAGGTGCAAAACCAATCGCCGTACAAAAATATGTTTCACGAGTAGAGATTTCGCTGGGCTATCCATATATATTCATAGAATAAATTAAGTATATGTATTTTAACCACAATTTATTCGCGAAAGAAGGAATAACGAGAAGACGAACGACGAAGTGAGAAGCTAAAAGCTAAACCTGTGTTGCTTATCCAAATTTTCTCCTTCTGACACAAAATAAAAAGCGAACAAACAAAAGTATAACCTTCGATGGCCTCTTTCCTTCCAAACGATTGTCTCACTGACATTTTCGAGATTTTGAGCGAGGACAAAATAACGTTATACTCTTGTTTGCTCGTTAATAGACAGTGGTGTAACAGCGTCGTGCCCTTTCTATGGAGAAAACCATTTGACTTGTTAAAATATTTAACTTACAATAAGCTTTCCACTCGACACCCCAAATTGATACATTCATATGTCGCTTGTCTTTCCGAAGAAGAACGGGAGATGCTCATCAGAAGTGGAATAAAGATACCCACTGATTTTCCGCCAACAGCTTTCAACTATAGTGCATTTCTTCGCCATCTCGATATCTCGGAACTATATCATGCCACGTCGTTATGGTGTATGTATATTGATTGTATTTATCCAGTAACGGGTGACAATGACGAAAAAGTTTATAATAATTCTTCGACTCGATATTCAGAATGTGTTGGATGTTACACTGCAATGCGTATTAAACTGGCTAGACGAGGACCAGAGAAGCGGCGACAACGACAAGTTGAGCAGGAGGAAAGAAATTTCGATCTAACCGAATTAATGCTAAATCAAGCACAACCTCCTCCGACCGGAAAAGTTTATCTTGTTTGGCAATCTCTCTGTAAAATGTTTATGAGACGATGTCTGATCCTCAAATATCTATGCATCACGTCACCATATCGACAACCCGACGATTATTATATGGTTTCCGCATATCCTGGCGCTGTGAAATGTCTGTCGCATCTGCAATATTTCGAATGCGGTGGGCGGTTCTCAAAATCCCAGGTGCTCGAAACTATTTCAAAAGCGTGTAGAAATCTACAGACGATTAAATATTATATGTATCCTAAAGAGAACAATCAAATGACTATGAATGAAGTAAATAGTTTAATAGAATTGATTCAAGTACAAAGTTCTCTCACCGAATTTATTATTATTCGAGGTGGAACACGACTTGGAAACATTATAATGACATTAGGGAGTAGTCAAGCAACATCCTTGAAAAGATTGGAATTTGTACGATGTGATTTTGAACATTTTAATTGGCTCAAAGAATTATCAGGTTTCATCAATTTGAAAGAACTTGTTTTTGATGGTTGCAGAAATCTATCTAATAATTTAATCAGTACCTCAGATACATCTTCTTTTCCCCAGTTGACTTTGCTAAGTAGTTTGAATGGGATTCTAAGTGCTGACGTGTGGAACGCGTTAATAGGGCGTTCAGGAAGTAGTTTACAAATATTGGATACTGGTCGAGGTATGTCAAGTGGATTGTGGCAAGATCATATGAGTGTATTAGAAACTATCGGCATGCATTGTCCAAATATTACTCATTTTACGTCGTACACATTTGTCGGGGTGACACCAAAACTTTTTGAAACAATAAGTGGATTTCATCAACTTGAGGAGCTAACTATCGCACTTGATCGATTCTCGGAATATGAAGGTCGGGGATTATGTGTTAATAAATTCTTGACATTATTGGCTGTACATCTCGCACCAACTGTCAGGTTCTTGCACGTAGTCACGAAAAAGCCATGTAATGTTGATTCATTGAGAGCCTTCGTGAGACAATTTCGGGGCAATTTCAAATTTTTTGGAATGAAAGAATTATGGGATGTAGATGTTGGCACGTATGCCGGAATCTTCAGAGAATTAAACAGTGTACTACTGCCTTTAGACATGTATTCTTCGCGCATCCGAGAGATCAAGACACCTGGTATATTCCTTTGTCGGTGATGAGCGATCATTCGATCGAACAATCAATCGATTGTTCGATTCCTTCATCATAAACGACTTCATCATCACCAAATATATTAATAATCGGACTTTATTTTAGAAGATCGAAATTTAAAACTTTATTTATCCATCACATTTTTATAGAACATCTTTCGATCCATTTCTTTTGTAAATTATTATTAATTCCTCGTATTCTCTTATTGATATTTTATTTCAAAGGGTGTGTGAAAAGAAAAACTTGTAGTTTATACATTTATATATATTTGAATCGATTATTTAAAAGAAATCGGACAATATTTTCTAGATTTTCGTTATAGTTTTCTTTTTTTATATAGAAAAAATTAAGATTATTTTCCTTTACTGCGATTCAATTCGTGCTGTTTTTATGTATAGAACATATGAAATTTGAGGCAGGCGAGTGGGGGTGAATTGTGTAACAATTCTGTAATATTTTTCTTATCTATGCGTTTTTTTACAATGATTTTGTTCTTTTTGTGAAACACATCTTCGGTGCGAGGTTGTAGAAGTTAGCATTTGGAACAACAAAGATTAATCACACAACTAAATGAATGAACCTTTTACGGTACAAAAATAACCAATTAATAATAATCATGCTTTTTTCAAATTTGGTCAATTAAAAGAAATTAAGTTTAGATAAAGGATTAATATCGAGAGAAACAAAGAGATACTTGTTTTGCTTTGAACCATATTTATCCCATTTCGGATATGCATCAATAGATTGTATTTATGAATTCAATTTCTCTACTAACTGTACATATGTCTTATCGATATTTTCATTTCGGATTTACTTCTTACTAAAGAAGTTTATTGAATTTATAAAATACATTCTATTGATGAATTTAGATCTTATATGCACCATCTGATTTGGAAGTTCTCAAGAGAGTTCTTAAGTAATACGTATGCTCAGTCGTTTATTATGTGGTGGACTTAAAAGGACAGGTGGCGGAGAATTACATGCTGATTCTAGTATAAATTGATTAAGAATTCAAAAAAAAATAAATTACAAAGCTTACGAATGACATAAATAAATATTCCTTTCTTTTCTCGAGTAATTTTTTCAATAAGAAACGCATACAAATAATGGCGGAAAACGATATCACCAAGTCGGCGGTACCTACCGGGTATGCTTTTTGGACATCAGGGAAGCCAAAACAACCAAACGAGATTAATTGGAAATACCATTTACGAAAACTGCTAACTGTAAAAAAGTTCTCAGACTTGGAAAATGATCAAGAAAAGTCTGGACTGAAAAGGAGTTTGAATGCTGTAGACTTGACAATGATTGGTATTGGGGCAATCATTGGGACGGGTATTTTCGTTTTAACTGGTGAGCCCACGTATACCTCGTTTCTTTAGTATTCTTGTGTCAGATATCAATTTGGTTGAAATAAATGAGAATGCACAATGATCTTCTATGTGCAACATCAATTAGCCAGTTTCCTAATCTAGACGATCTCCCAATTAATAAACAATCTTTTTTCATGAAAAGGTCAAGCGGCTGCCACGAAGGCCGGCCCAGCGATTGTTGTATCTTTTATAATATCCGGTATTGCAGCTAGTTTTGCTGCATTGTCTTATTCAGAAATGGCATCGATGATACCCATAGCTGGTTCTGCTTATACCTATTCATATGCTACAATGGGCGAATTAATTGCATGGATTATTGGATGGGATTTGATTTTGGAATACGCAGTTTCTGCCGCGGCTGTTGCTATTGGTAAATTATTACCTAATATATCCAAAGGATGATTAAACTTTATAATAATTGATCTTTTTATATAAATCAGGCTGGTCAGAATATTTTGTAAGCTTTTTTCAAGACGCATTTGGTGTGGAACTTAATCCATCATGGACAAGTGCACCGCTAAAGTTCACTACAAAAACACAAAGCTTTGAATTGGTAGAAGGAGCATACTTTAATCTGCTCGCCTTCCTGATTGTTATTATTTTAACCGCTATCTTAACAATTGGAATCAAAGAATCAGCGAGAGTCAATGCAGTAATTGTGGCTTACAAAGTTTTCGTGGTGATTCTGTTTATTATAATCGGAGCCATCTATGTCAACCCACAAAACTATCAACCTTTCGTCCCACCCAATACAACCGGCCGATGGGATGATTTTGGTGTTAGTGGGATTTTCTCGGCAGCTACAACTGTATTTTTTGCTTATATAGGATTTGATGCAGTTTCCACAACTGCTCAGGAATGCCGCAATCCTCAACGAGATATGCCATTGGGTATTATTGGAAGTTTGGTGATATGTAGTGTATTGTATATCGCAGTTTGGTGAGTTGTAGATTATAATTATTTGTATATTTGTCTTGAAAGAGAATCTCAACCAACTATTCGATTCGGTATATAGTCTAGTGTTGACCGGAATTGTTCCTTACCAACAGTTGAATACTGGTGCACCAATAGCTGTAGCTACCAGTAAAATTGGCATGAAATGGCTTAGTATTGCTATTGATTTGGGAGCTTTGGCAGGATTAACTTCAGTCATTCTATGCATGTTAATGGGTCAACCTCGAATTTTCTATTCGATGGCAAAGTAATTACCTTAATTTATATCTCTCTCTTTCGTGCTAAGTTACATTTAATCGACTGATTTATCTTTGCATCTCTTTTGGAAATAAAATAGCGATGGACTCTTTCCGGCGGTTGCTGCAAAAATACATCCACGCTTTCAAACACCATACGTCACCATTATGATTACAGGATTTTTTGTTGCTGTTCTCGCTGCAATATTTCCAATTGCTGTTTTGGCTGAAATGACTTCTGTTGGCACATTATTTGCCTTTTTCCTTGTACATATCGGTGTGATGATTTTAAGAATAAAAGCACCAGAGATCCCACGACAATTTAAAGCTCCTGGAGGAACGTACTTCGTCCCAATTGTCGGTGCTCTTCTCACTGTTTTACTATTGGCAACTGCAACGAAGCCTAGTATCGAACGACTTTTTGGTTGGATGGCAATTGGCCTGCTAATTTACGCATTTTATGGAAGACGAAATTCGAAATTAGCTCGACGTGCCGCAGATTTGGAATTTAATGACGGCAATAAAGAAGATCCCAATGACATTAAGGAGCCGATCGAAAAACCGATTCCGTAGTTTTCTAGAAAGAAGCTAATTATACCAGATGTACACGTGGTTTGAGGCTAATCAATAATATTTAAACCTTAGCCTCACATTTCAAATGTCATACTTGTATATTGTAAAAATAAAATCAAATTCAATTATTGACAATACCATACTACTCAAATAAATGTTCACTAAAAATAGGAACTTTTATAGTGTAATGCATCAAATATTCTCTGGAATTTTAAAGAGTATAACTCATTAATAAAAAATTATGTGAATAAATCTCTATAAGTTTATAAATCAAATAAATTCACGGGAATTTATTCATATGATTTTTTATTAATGAGTTATACTCTTTAAAAGTTTAATACAACTAGATTATTTGTATCATAATATAAAAAGAATATAATATATTAAAGTTTCAATATTTATAACTTTATAGAAGTTATTATTATTGCTATCATTTGTCATATTTTATTATATGAAAGTTTTTAAATTCTAACTTTAATTCTAATTTCTAGTTAAAAGTTATCATAATTATCAAGTAAATTGTTGATTGTAAAAAAACTAATCAAAATAAATAATAGTCAAAAAAATATTTTGAATTTTATTTATTTTTCTTATTCACTTTATTTATTTATTTATTTTATTTATAATTAATATAATAATACTAACAAGCAAAAATAATAAAAATAACAAAAATAATTAACAAAAATAATAATTATAATAATCAACAAAATTATATATAATTTTATTAAAAAAAATATAGTAAAAATTAAAATTTTTGTTTATATAAAGTTTTTAATTTTATTAATAAATATTTTTTATTTTTATATTAAAACAAAAGATTATAAGTTATATTTTAATATATAATTTTTTTCTAAATTTTTTATAATTAAAATGTAAAATTAATTATAAAAATTTTTTTAATTAGAACAACTTTGTTAGAAAAAAATCTAACTTATAATCTTTGTTTTGATATAATAATAAAAAAGATTTATTAACAAAATTAAAAACTTTTATATAAGACAAAAATTCTAATTTTTACTATATTTTATTAGTAAAATTGCATGCATAATTCCATAATTCTGTATATTTTAATATAATTAATTAAATTTTTTATATTATAATAATTTTTTAATAATAATTTCTTAATATATTATTCAGAAATTAAACTATTTAATATTTATTTGAACTAGTTCTTTTCACAAATCAACTTGCAAACTGAATTAAAATAATGCAAATGTAATAATAATAGTAAATAAAATTTCAGATATTTATTAATAAAATATTGATTTATTTGCTGTAGCATTATATATGTATTTTATATTTTACCTTATATGAAAATAATCATTCACGAAGAATTTAACCAATTAAAAATAATACATGTGATATAATATGTGCTGAAAATTGAAATTATATTATATTATATAAAAAATATATTATCAGATAGATCTTGTCAAGAACTATATAATAACGTAATTTTTTTTATGATTTAATATATTATATATAAATCCTAATAATTGGATTTTACCATATATAGGATGTAATTGTATGGCATAACGGTACTAAATTGTACAAAGCATTGAACAACCAATATCGATATAATATCTAAATGACATTACCGTTATCGTATTTGTTCACATGAGAATCGTGTAACGAAGATAGAAACCATTGATCGATTGTCCATCATCAAATATTATTCCCATGACTATAAAACCATGTCGAGTTCAATTCGCACACTCGCACCCTTAACTTTGTTCTCGAGATACTATACTCGTAAGGCTCACCACGCTCCTAAAGAAAAGTAGTTTCCTTGCTGGCGTCTTTGTCAATATCTTGAACATATTTCTTTTTCATCCTAAGTTAACGTTAACATTATATCAAAGTTTAAAAAAGTTAAAATAATATGCATCTAAAACCTTTTCAAACATTGATACGGCGTAATGTACAGCAAGCCAGCTCGTTAAATCGCCACCTTATAGTTATATCAAACAGAGGATTTCACGAGTCAGCTGCAGCAAAGAGAGCCACGCCGACTCATGATAGTGTGCCTATGCGTTTACTGTTGTTAGGGAGTCCGGTGAGTTCACAAGATTCCACGCGTCAAGAGACATAAGCTGTTTTGGGATACTGCTATAGTAAATTGTAATTAATTAATTAATTGTGAATTTGTTAAAACAATATTGAAAAGGGCTCTGGCAAAGGAACTCAATCCGCTCGTATACAAAAAAATTTTAATATGGGTGCTGCAATATCGAGTGGTGACATTCTTCGTCAAAATGTAGCTCGAGGGACAAAGATCGGGAAAATTGCTGCGGAACAAATGGAGCGTGGAGGTAATCTTTACCTTTGTGCTTAAATTTTTTCTTTGCAAGTTTAACTGTATTAAAAGACGACAAAAACAACTTTTATTGTGTGATGGATTGATTTATCACCCTGTAAAATCACTAACAAGAGACAACACATAGTTTCTTTGGAATCAACAAGTCTTTAATATACCACTATGAAGATAATTTGATAATCGGACATTATTCAGCAACTGATAATTTTTTTCGGCCATATTCTTTATAGCATTTGTTTCTGACGATATAATGATTGAACTTATCAAAAATGAACTCAATGGTCTTGAGCAACAGGTTGGTTTATTACATTACTTAGTATATTATTGATTTTTACTATTTATAAACATATTATTGATCTTTATTAAAAACTTGATTATATTATAAAGAATTGGCTTTTGGATGGTTTCCCAAGAACAAATAAGCAAGCTATGGCATTGGATGAAAATTTGTTTTTAACTGGACAACCATTAAATTTAGTCATAAATCTTCATGTGCCCGAGGACGTTATTTTAAAAAGAATTATGGGTACATTATCAATTTTATTTCTTAAAATATAAATAATCATCAGAGTTGGAAGTATTTATTAATTCTCTATATATAATTGCATAGATCGTTGGGTGCACGTGCCTTCTGGACGTGTTTATAATCTCAGTTATAATCCTCCTAAGCGAGCTGGTTATGATGATATAACAGGTGAAAAATTGACGAAAAGACCAGATGACAATCCTGTAAGTTTTCTTTGATTTGGTTTTTCGCATTGTTTCAAGCCGCTTTTTCACATATTTCTTCAACTTATCTTTCAAAAGGAAACCTTCAAAATCCGCCTCCAAAAACATCACACCCTAGTTGAACCTTTACTAAATTACTACTCAAAACACGGAATATTAGTCACGTGTGCCGGTCGGACAAGTGACGAGATTTATCCTCAAATTGAATCGGAACTAATTCGCCGCTTCGGACTAAGCAACCTTATTAGATCCGTAACTATTAATAATCAAGATGATACAAAGGATACAATCTCAAGCGACGAGTTCATCTCTTAACGGGTAAGTATTAACACAGTAACGATGAGATGATGAGGCATTAATGAACAATTACTACGCTTTATATAGTTCTTTATTCAGCTTTATTATTTGCCATTCTTATCTTTCCCTCCTTTTTAAAAAATAATCTCTAAATTATAACCTCTAAATAAACTAGCTATTGATGTCATTACATGTAGTATAACTTGTTGATTAAATAAATACGTACATGTACCCTGCATAGAATTACATACGGGAATTTGTATAACAGGTTCGTTATGCATCATTATCACACCTCCTGTGCTATTTAGATGATCGACACATTAAAGTATAACTATTAATTAATTTATGACCGCAATGTTTTAATATCATCTTTCCACGCCCCAACTCTTTTCACAATTGAAAAATATATTGGTCCCCATCCATCATTCCTATCCGGTAAAACAATCCATCCAAACTTGGTTTTCTCACCAATAGGCCATTCCTTTTGGATCAACTCCAATGGAACCCAACTCTCACGCAAAAATTGTTCCGTAAGATCATCGTTCTCCAATCGACTAACTGAGCATGTTATATAAACAAGTAACCCGTTAACTTTCAATGATTTTACCGCATCGCAAAGAATAATAAATTGTTTTTTAGCAAGTTTTTTAGATCTATTTTCATTCCAATGTTCGAATTCTGTTTCGCTGGTGAGTAAATGTCGTTCCGCAGAACATGGAACATCCACCAATACTTTATCGTATAGATAACTCTCTTTTAGATACTCGCGAACTACATTAATACGAGGTTGTAGTTGCAATGGAATATAATCAGAAATGACTCGGTTGAGTCTACGTCGACGATCAAGAGATGGTTCATTAGCTGTCAGGGAACCATTTGCGGATAATCTTTGAAGAATCGCCAAAGATTTACCACCTGGTGCAGCACAAACATCAAGCACAGAATCATCTGGTTTCAAATCCAAAGCTTGAGTTGCTAAAACTGAAGCTGCATCAAGAAGATAATAGTCAAATATATTTTTTGAGTCTCCCTTCGGTTGTGGAAATCGGTTTGGAAACGAATAACATGGAATATCTAAATACGTTAATCTCTCTAATCTTGATTCAAGCATTTCAGATATTGTTGTTTGATCTGTGTATTTATTAATCATGGCGCAATGTCTTGCCGGCTGTTTTAAAGCATCATATAATTCTATCCATCTTTCATCATCATATTGCTGTAAATAAAAGGCATTGAACCGTTTTTCAAATGATTCATAAAGAGCTTTATGTCTAGCCTCTCGCTTAAGCCGATTTTTTGATATTTTCTTTTTCGATTTATTTTCTTCTTTGTCATGCTCTTTATCCGCCTCCTCTGTCACAATATTGTAAATATCTAATAGCGACTACAAAAAAAAAACGCTCGACGATATCGTCAATCAGATTTGATTCTAGCTAAAGCTAAATATAGTTTCGACTTACAAATGAACTTGATAAGCGTTTATGACAATAATGCGTTGGATAATATTTGATCTTTAGATATCGAGCGAGCATTGGTATTTTTATGCAAAAAAAAAAACTGGATGATTCAAGATCATCACGAGAGTTTCATACTTTTTTATGATCAGCAGGAATAACAAACATTTATTTGATACAATTTATTCCCAAACTATCTATCAAAAGTTGAACCTCTATAACCAACATTTTGACGTCCACCATCATTCATGAAAATATATCCACGATCACTGGTTGCACCCAATTCTTGTTGCAAAAACTCCGAGTATTGTTTAGAGATTTCTTTATTATATTCTGAATTATCAAAAGTACCCAACGAGTTCACATGCACAACATACGCGGGACTGTCAGTGCCGGCAAAGAGGAGCGAAACATCGTCTTGTAAACTGACAGAGATATAAGAATTGGGTTTTTTGAGAAGTTTGACCGATAGATCGTTTAGAGATTTCAAGAATTTAGTGTGATCTTGGATCTAAGAATTTTATTAGTAATGTTTGATAAAAATCATGAGATTAAAGTTGTAGAACGTACCTTGACATTTGTTTTAACCTCTACATAAGGCATAGCGATAGCGAAAGTTGGTAAATCTATCCACGCAAACGTGAGAATTTATAGAGGTATCCACGTGATTTTAACGTAGTCATATCGGATAATGAAAGCTATTTTTTGTCCTACGTGCTACAAATAAAATGTTGGCATAATTGATTATAATAACAGGTGATAATTGCAATCATTGCGCAAGTGTGTTTATTACGATCTTGCTATTTTATGATTTTCTCTATAATAAAAATCTCAATAGTTATAAGAATAGTTTGATTCTGTTCAAGTAAATTTACATAACATCGTTCCTCTATCTTTTTCATCATCTTTATATTAGTTTAAACCAAAATAATCAGTTAAAAATCTAGTGAACATATGTAAAATAATATATTACTTGTGGATGGAATTTCTGTATTCATATAGAAACCCACATTTTCAGAAACATTTTCCTGAAACAATTTGCTTAATTTTTTATGAATGCATCTTTATTTATTGTTAACTTTTTGTTGAGCAGAAAGAATTTTGTAAGATAAAAAATCTCAAAATTGATTGTTTTTCCACTATTTGTTCCGATATTGTCATTTTTCATATTATGTAGTTCACTTACACACAAAATATGATATGACTGCTCTCTATATGAAAGATTAAGAGGAAAATACAAATCGCAAAATAGCTGAATGATTTCGTCAGTTGTTGTACATTGCTAAAATAAAATTGTATTTATTTCTTGATACAAAATCTAATTTCAAACCTAATCTCTTGAACAAAAATCTAACCTTTTGATTCAAAGTCTAATCTCAAAGTATAATCTTATTTTTTATTGCTTTATTTCATAATCTATTAACATATTAAATCATATATAAATCTCTCTTATGCAAATTACATTAACTGCAAGTAATAATTTAATTATAATAAGTCTTTAATAATATTCAATTGCAAAATTCTTTCAAGTTACTTTCATATATTTTTATAAGAATAAATAGTATAAAGAATTGTTAGCAAACAGCATTTTTCATTTTATATCATAAATTTTCTATGAAATTCAAATTAGAACTTTGTGAAGACTAAAATAATATTTAATTTCTAAAGTTTTGTAAGTAACTATTGCAATCTTTAATTTATATGATATTGCATTTGTTTTCCTAAAAAATACTGATTTGAGAGACTTTTATTTGAATTTCAGATATTATAGCAATAGAAGATTGCTAATCAAATGAATTTTAATACCTTTCAAATTCAAATTGCCAAAATAATGAGATTAAATTTAAAATTAGACTTTGTATCAAGAGGTTAGATTTGAAATTAAACTTTGAATTATAAAATTAAATTTAAGATTAAACTTTTGGTATAAGTATTCAAGAAGTTAAATTTTATATTTTAGAAAAGTAGTGAATAATTAGCTTTAAAATAAATTCTGCTATATTAAATAATATTAGTATGCAATTTGAGCTTACTTATATCAGATTTATGTCAATTTAAGACTTTGTCTTTTATCTTAATAAATCAATTTAATCAATAAGTATAATAATATAAATAATTATTATTTTATTAATATAAATTTTTAATTTATAAGACTTTATAACTTATTATATATTAATATTAATTTTGATTATTTAGAATATAAAATATAGCAAGTTAGATATCAAAATCTAAATATTCTATTTTTTATTTTATTTTATTATAAAAGATATATTATTTATTAAATAATTTAATTATAAATAACTTAAAAATATAGATAAAATATAACTTATAATTAATTTATTAAATTTGATTAAATAATTACAAATTATATTATTTGTTTTATTAATTATTAATTATATAAAATATGATTTAGTGCAAAAATATTGATATATAAAAAATAAAAGTTAATAATTACTTTTAATAATAGTCATATAAAATATAATTAATATTTATAATTTTTTATATTAAGTAAAGTATATCTTTTTATATTATTTTTAGTATTTTTTTATACTTTTATTTAAGAATAAATAAAGCAAAACTTTTCATTTTTGAACAATAAAATTTGCAATTATTAAAATTTAAAAATAATTTTTAGATATTATTATTATGAATTTATATTTTTAGAAATTTATATTTAGTAAATTTATATATAAATATATATATAATAATATATATTTCAAATTTTAGCAAAATTGAATTATTAGTTGTAAAATAATTTGATATAGTTTAATAAAAAAACTTTTTTATTTTTAAATTTTAATTTTTTTTATTAAATATAATATTTAAATTATAATTAATATATTTATATAATTTTTTTATTATATATAA